>JAKTQU010000002.1:0-62109 GCA_030579395.1 Aciculoconidium aculeatum
GATTCGCTGTCAGAGACATGAGACAAACTGTCGCTGTCGGTGTTATCAAGTCTGTTGAAAAGTCTGACAAGGCTGGTAAGGTCACCAAGGCTGCTACCAAGGCTGCTAAGAAGTAAGCATAATCTTTTCTTAGATTGTATAGCAAATGAAAAATAGTATTAAGATGTTGTAGTTTTAGTTTTGCAAGAGTAGTATAATTATACATTCATTATAGTACACAATATGAATACATTTTTAAAGTCTTTTTCTAGGCAGCTGCTCAGTCTTTTTCTAGCTCTGAAATTTCCGTATCTGTTGATTCTGTAAACATTTCAAATGAATGGACGTCAAGATCCCCAATTCATTTCCGCGGTTGTGTAAATGTCCGGACCTAGGTATGGAATTAATATCAATACATGTTCTGCCCTTTTTCTAAACCCCAACAGCTTGGAAACCTTTTCCACTCACCACCCCCATCCAATTCCCCACGTCTCCTCTCCAGCACACGTTATTCACCTCTAACTCTTCTTCATATGCAAGCATCGGAGAGTCAATGACTGTTCTTTCTGTAACGGGTGGTTCGCCTTGGGCAGGCTGAGAAGTCATCTTGTTGCAGTCCCAAATTAAAGCATGGAAATCGTCACCACCACTCACCAAGTAATTCGACGTTGGATGCCATTGAATCAGATTGATAGCAGCATTATTTACTCCACCAAGCAGCCCATCCAAAGTAACAAGTGGTATACCTGGCATTCTCATGTCAATAACTATAATCTGGTTTGAGTTGACACCTATAGTGGCCAAATAATGTTGATCAACATTGCTTGTGGTCAACTTGAGCAATGCCTTGGAGTTGATGGCCTGGTTGGGTGACGTGTTGATTGTATTGGAAGGCTCATAGATAATGGTTGAGTGTTCCAAAGACCTGAGATCGAAAAGTCTCATCGACCCATCATTGCCTACAGAAGCAAATATATCCGAAGATTTGTGGACAAATTTCACATCGAAAACCTCTGAATCATGCGCTATTAACTGCGTCTTGACTGTAGCCGTATCTGCTTCTGCAGCTTTGGAATACTGGGACCTGTTCAAGTCCCATACTGTGCATGTAGTGTTGACCGAGGATGCAATGATTATGTTTGGGTCCACTTTACTCCAATCAAAAGACGTGACTGGAGGAAAGGTGTTGATATCTTCCTGGTCTCTGGTACTGCCGTTTGTATTGTTGGCCAAATGGTGTGTTTAGTACGCCCTGTACTCATTCTTTTCAAAGTCGTAATCAACATTATAAAGCCTTAAAACTTCCAGCGACGCTGCGATTCGTTGGGATTCGCTCTTCATCAGAGGATCCCACTGTAAGTTTGTAACAGGGTAGTCCAAGTTAATTTCCGTTGCCATTTTGAAATCAAAGCCCAGAATATCCTCTGTGTATCTGTCTTCATCCTTGTAGGGCTGACCGTGGACAATTTGGATCTTGTTCGTGAACCCTTCTTTGTATGTGCTCAAGGCAATGTACTCGGCATCCTTACCGTTGGAAGCCCAATCAGCACAGTACAAGGGATATTGGGAGAAGTAGTAGGAAGACTTGTCCATTACAGAGTCTTCTCCTGCGTCTCTCTTGGGCATCCCTCTAGGAGACAAGCCGGGAAGCGGTTGAAGGGACGATATCTGTTGGACTGGATGAATTTGACCAAGCAGTGTAGAGCTAGCAGGAGAGTGAGGACCAGACCCAGTTCCGCTGTAAAATTGAATTCTTTGGTTGGAATAGGTGGAATTTCCCAACGGAGACTCACTAGTTTTCTTTCCCTTCTGCCAATCCATAAATAGTGTAGTTCTTGTTTGGTGATATATAATTGTCACGTGTATCTATCAGGGCTGTTAATGTGAAATTCTGTGCTGAGAACAAAGCAAAGAATACAAATACGGAGATTTAGTGATAATACAAGAATGAGCGATTCTTGCAGCAGTTAGAAGGATGGTTTGATAAGAGATACATGAGGTGCATGGGGAAATTTTTTTTTGGGTTGTATATAAGAGTAGAATGCATGTACATCGGCAGATACTAGACACGTAGACAAGTGCCGAATACTCTATTTAATCTGCCGAGTACTCTGTTTAACCTGTCAATTACATAAAACGCTGTGTAAATAGCAAGAGAAACATGAAAATGTTTATTTGGGATAAATTTTGCAAAGTTATTCAAATCCATTGGCTTTGAAATCTTCGATTGTATATTAGTAACAAAGAGATTTGTCACACAATGCACACACTAGACCCTTTTTCTATGGGGAGAAAAGAACATTTGTATTTGCCATGGTTTGTCTAGACTTTGCAAAGAAAAGAAAAAAAGGACTAGTTAAGAGACTCTTCACAAGTATCTCAATGTATTCCCTCCCACTACCGACGTACTGGTTAGTCTAGCATCAGTATATTTCTTCGTCACAGTGGCTGCAAAAAGAAGCATTTAAAAAAGGTGTGTTTAAAAAAGGAGAGTATAAAAATTGGATGCAAATAAATCTGAAATACATTAAAAAATACTACTATACAAGAACTGAATGATTGTTTAACATGCCTACTGGGATTCGGCAACCTCTTCGACAGATGGACAAGTGCAGAGCAAGTTCATGTCTCCGTAAGTGTCGTCCAATCTAGCCACAGTTGGCCAGCATTTGGCAATCTTGAGGAATGGCAAAGGATAAGCAGCCTGTTCTCTGGTGTATCCTCTTTCAGTCCAAACGTCTTGTGGGGTGGAAATGATGTCTTGTAATGGATGTGGAGCATTCTTCAAAGCCAAACCCAATGGCTCGCCCTTGGAGTGTGCTTCGATTTCCTTTCTGATGGAGATCATGGAGTCGACGAATCTGTCCAACTCTTCCAAGTTTTCAGACTCGGTTGGCTCAATCATCAAGGTACCGGCAACTGGGAACGACATGGTTGGGGCATGGAAACCGTAATCCTGTAATCTCTTGGCAACATCAATGGCTTCAACACCAATAGCCTTGAATTCTCTCAAATCAATGATGAACTCGTGGGCACAGTGCTTCAAGCCAGCATCAGACCCAGCAGCGCCGTCAATGAACATGATTTTGTAGTAGTCTTGCAATCTGGTCAACATGTAGTTGGCATTAAGCATGGCAACAGAAGAAGCATATGGCAAGGCGTTGGCTCCCAACATCTTGATATAAGAGTATGAGACTGGGATGACAGAGGCAGAACCATAAGGAGCAGAGTTGACAGCCTTGATGGATTCAGCAGTGGAGTGTGGGGTGTTGACAAAGTGGTGGTTTGGCAAGAAAGGCTTCAAGTGCTCCTTGACACACACAGGAGCTTGGCCAGGACCACCTCCACCGTGACTCAATGCAAAGGTCTTGTGGATGTTCAAGTGGCAAACATCGGCACCCAAGTCACCTGGGGAGGTCAAACCAACCTGGGCGTTCATGTTGGCACCGTCCAAGTAGACCAACCCACCGTACTTGTGCACAGTTTCAATAGCTTCCTTGACACCTGGCTCAAACAACCCGTATGTGGATGGGTAGGTGATCATAATAGAACACAAGTTGGCGGCGTGCTTAGCAGCCTTGGCCTTCAAGTCGTCCAAGTCAATTGAACCGTTATCAAGACATGCAACTGGAACAACCTTCAAACCACACATGGCGGCAGAGGCTGGGTTGGTACCATGGGCACTGACTGGGATAAGACAGATGTTTCTTTGGGCGTAATCGCCTCTAGACTCGTGGTACTTTCTAATCAAGGACAACCCAGTGTATTCACCTTGAGCACCCGAGTTAGGCATGGAAGTGGTGGCATCAAACCCGGTAATGTCGTTCAAGTCCTTTTCGAACTCATCCACAAGCTGCTTGTAACCCTGGGCTTGGTCAAGAGGAGCAAATGGATGGATAGAGTTGAACCCTGGCATGGACAAGGTCTGCATTTGCACAGTGGCGTTCAACTTCATGGTACAAGAACCCAAGGCAATCATAGAGTTGGCCAAGGACAAGTCCTTGCTCTGAAGCAAGTTCATGTAACGCAACATGGCGGTTTCAGAGTGGTGGGAGTTGAAAACCTCGTTGGTCAAGATCTTGTCAGTTCTCAAGAATTCGTGGGGGAAAGCTGGAAGTTCCTTGATCTGGTCAACGTTGATGCTGTTACCGTTAGTGAAAATAGCAGTCAAGCAGTTCAATTCGGCGGCAGTAATGGTTTCATCCAAAGTGAGCGAAACGGTCTTTTCGTCAACCTTGAACAAGTTGATTTTGTGTTTCAAGGCTTCGTTCAAAATCTCATCAGAGGAAACACCGTTGAGCTCAACAGTCAAGGTGTCAAACCACTTGTCGTTGACAATCTTGTGGGTAGTGGCAATTTGTGTAGCCAAGATGGTGGTGTAGCCAAAGACGCGCTTGGCAATGTTCTTCAAGCCTTCTGGACCATGGTAAACAGCATACATGGCAGAGATGTTGGCCAAAAGTGCTTGGGCGGTACAAATGTTAGAAGTGGCCTTTTCACGCTTGATGTGTTGTTCTCTGGTTTGCAAAGCAAGTCTCAATGCAGGGTTTCCAAGTCTGTCCTTGGAAACACCGACAATTCTGCCTGGGATCTTTCTGGAGTACTTGTAAGTGGTGGAGAAAAAGGCTGCGTGTGGACCACCGTAACCGAATGGAACACCGAAACGCTGGGAGGTACCGAGGGCAACATCAGCACCAAACTCGGAAGGAGGCTTGATCAAAGTCAAAGCAAGCAAGTCGGTTGCCATGGCGAAAAGACCCTTGTTAGCGTGGACAATTTCTCCAATTCTGGTGTAGTCATTGATAGAACCAGTGGTGGCTGGGTACTGGACCAAGGCACCACATACTTCCTTGGAAATGGCTTCCAAAGCGGCAATACCTTCTTCGGAAGATAATGGGAGTTCTACAATCTCAATACCAATGTGTCCAGCTCTGGACTTCATCACATCAAGAGTTTGTGGGTGCAATTCAGTGTCAACAACGTATTTTGACTTCTTTCCCTTCAAGTTGTGGAAGGACAAGGCCATGGCTTCAGCAGCAGCAGTACCTTCATCCAACAACGAGGCGTTGGCCATATCCATACCGGTGAGCGAGCACACCATAGTTTGGTAGTTAAGAAGAGACTCCAATCTACCTTGAGAGATTTCTGGCTGGTATGGGGTGTAAGAGGTGTACCATTGAGGGTTTTCCAACAAGTTTCTCTGGATCACAGGTGGCAAGTTGGTACCGGCATAACCCTTACCGATAAAGGATTTGTAAATCTGGTTCTTAGAAGCGATTTCATGCAAATGCTCGAGCATTTCGGTTTCCGAAAAACCCTTTTCAGGGCTAACCTTGAGCTTTCTCTTGTACAAGACGTGTTCTGGGATGGCCTTGGAGAGGAACTCGTCCAAGTCCTTGTAGCCCAAAGTAGTAAGCATCTTGTCCACGTTGGCTGGAGTAGGACCCAAATGACGTCTGGCAAAGGTGTCCAATCTGTCAAACGAAACATTTTTACTACTTGGGTTGTACACTTGTTGGTAGTTTGCTGAACTGGTGTTAGCAGTAGCCAAAAGACGGGTCTGTCTAACCAGTCTCTTTGCAACAGCAATGATATTTCTAGAAAACATGGATGGGTGTTGGAGAAAAAGCAGAGGGAGATACTGGGCGGATATCTGTGTATTTATACGAAGAGGGCCATTTCTTTTCAGATGGGTGGGTGTTTCAGCAGAGTCAAGGGTTATGTGATGGTCGAAGTCAATTGTTCAGTATGGAGTTTTGCTTGAAGTCAAAAAGTGAACGTGATTTTGCATTGTGATTTCTGACTCGGGCCGCCAGAGTATGCGGCGGTTTTAGAGATCGGAGAAGCCAGAGTTAAAAAAAGATGTAGAATGTGGAAGAGGTGACGGCAACTGTTGGGTAGTCTGTTCCTGCGGGACTAATTTAAAACAACATTTTAGAGGTAAAGGCCTTTTTATAGTAGGGGATTTTTTAAAGAGACGTCGTATTTTATTTTTTAGGTTTTTTTTTTTTTTTCCAAAGATAAGAAACTGGTTGAAGGAGTAAATAAAAACTTGCACGGCACGAAAATGATTACGGGGTTGTTTTGTGGCCAGTGATTTGACCAGTGAAAAGACACGACCATGGCCAGTGAAGTACACTCAAAAAAGTTGGTCTACACCAAGTGATCCGTATTTTATTGATTTTTTTCTATTTATTTTATTTTCTCATCTCTTCGTCAATGATATCTCTAACAACCTTGATTTCAACAGGTGAGGTGCTACAACATCCACCAATAACTTTAACCTGCTCAAAACTAACCCATTCCTTCACCAAGGACTCCCATTTCTTCATGTCCTTGTTGACCTTATATTCGTTACTTTCTTGGTCATAGTAGAAACCCAAGTTTGGGTAGATTATCAATGGAATGGCCATATCGTCCTCTTTTTCACAAACCTGGATAATTTGCTTCACGATTGGGGTGATGTAGCTGTAGTCAAGACAGTTCAATCCCATACCAAGGAAGTATTCCTTAAGTAACTCATTTTCTTGTAATGTAGTAACCACTTCAGAAACCACCTGCTTGACAGAAGTACGGTCTCCAAAGCCCTTTTCAGTTGGGAAATTGAAATTAATGGTAAAGTGCTTTCTCTTGCCGCTCTCTAAAAGGTTGGCCATCATTTTCAAAATGGCCTGGACCTCAAGGAGTGTTGGGATCGTTTCAAAGCAAAGCACATCAACGTCTTCATTCTCGATGAAAAAGGTGGTTAGTGGTAAATGGTATACTTCAAGTTGCTCCAAAGTGACATCCTTGTAGACCCCAGTGTATTCGGAGCCATCAGCCAAGAAAGTGGCATATGGACCAATAGAGCCAAGGATTTTGACATCCTTAGCAGGAGCATCGGTCTCCTTATTGTACTGTTCAATAGCATCGGAAATAACCTGAACAGACAAACCCCATATTCTCTTGATTCCTTCATCGTCCAAATCCGTGTACTTTTTCAAGCTATCATAGGATACTTGGTAAGTTGAGGTTGTAAGTAAGTCAACCTGTGACTCCTTCAAGTACTGGTAATGCACCTGTTGTACCAACTCTGGCAGGTTAAGCAAAACCATACCTGACCACAACGGGTTGGACTTTGGTTGGATAGAGGACAGTTTTGGGATAATTGCTTCAAGTTCAGTACCGAGGGCACCGTCCAAGACTAATTTTGTGTTAAACAAAGCTTTAATAGACATATTACTATTTTTTTCTTATTTACAGTTGAATGTAATTAGATAGTTGGTTGAAGATTAGGGAAAAGTCTAGTGGAGTTTGTCGGCCATTTATACCGTTGGTTTGAAAATGGATGACTCTCCCGTGAATTTACCATTTTTGTCCAACACAATAAGAAAAAAACGTTATGCATCACCTCAAAAAAAGCTTCACAAAGCATCCGCCTTAAATTACTGGTTTGAGTAGTGAAATCGGACAACGTGGATCAACGTGGATGTTGTATTCTTGCTTGGTTGGGAGCAAGATCGGGATCAGTGATGACTGTGAGCTTTCAACTGAACTGAGTTCTGTCATGCTATTGTATAGTGGGATCATTTTTGTCAGTCCGACAGAAACTACCTTGTTCGTTTCAGTTTTTGTGCTGCTGAGAGATTACTCATAAGGTAGGTCTTCGTAAATAAACTACTATGACTAATAGAGTGGAGGGGTAGAGTTTCCGTGAATCGGCTTCAGTATATTCAAGCGGAGATTCCTTGCATTCCACTAACTGTTCTTATCTTGTGATTTCAAGTGCTGGCCAAAAAATCCAGCAAATCAGATGAACAATGACCCCAGGTTTGAATCGTGGACAACTGTGGACAACTGTAGACAACTGTAGACAACTGTAGACAACTGTGGACAACATCACAGTGTTTTAAAAGGATTCTACAATTTTCAACCTAACTTTTCTATGAAATCTACTTGATTCTCACTGATAGCAATTATTCGATAGGGTGAAATTGGAGGTCAAAAATAGAAAGACAAAGCGCGCAGTTGCAGTTGGTGAACGAATTTACCTGATTTTTGGAAGTTGAAAGTAGCAATCATGCAAAAAAAAAAAGAATCGGGTTTTTATGGAATGGTTATACTGTGATTATTGTAAAGATGTTTTTCTAAACTGTATTTTTTGGGGGTTTATTAACTTTTTCAAATTATTTTTCAGAAATTTGATCAATATATCGAAAATTTTGCAGCAATTGGTAGCAATTTGTAGCAAAAATTTTGATCCTTTAAAATAGAATCTAAACATATCTGCATCTTTTAACACAACAACGGGAAACACACATTACATTCACCAAATTTAGATATACCACCGGTACAATATCCAACCTTCTGTTCTCCTCATATACATTCAGCAAACCACGTGACCACATTACTTGAAAAACTTCACTTTATAAATAACAACACTACTACGATGGACTCCTACAATCCCAATAAGAGAAGCCACGATGAGTTTGACGGTCCAAGCCACGGTCATGGCAATCACGGGGGTCAATCTTTTGATGGGGGCTACGATGACGAGTTTTCTCAGAAGAAACAGCGTATAGATCCAACCCAAGAGTTGATCAACAATATCTGTAAAGATATCAGAAGGTTGGGAGAGAACCCCAACATTTCCAACCAAATCGACGACATCTCATACATTTCCAATCCAATTGTGGCCGAATTTGAGAAAATAGATGAACTTAGAAACAGCATTTTGTCCACTGTTTATGCCATCATTATCGAACAACCTCAAAAGATCCATGCTCTTTGCAACTTGGTGTTCATCTGTAACGCCAAAAACTTTGTTGTTGCCAAGTATGTAGTTGAGTACTTGCACGCAAAGACGCAGGAGATGATCGATTCGTTGAAGTCTCTGACTGTAGACCAGGAAAATGCCGGTATTTTCAACAACATCAAGTCCATCTTGAAGTTTTTTGCCACCTTGAGTCCCATTATAGTGCCCAATGCTGTGGTCAACGTGTTCAAACAGTTCTTGAATTTGACAATCGACTTGCAGAAATTGACTCCAGAAAAGAGAAATGGGTTGGCTCAGGAAATATACTACAATGTGTTGATCGCCTTGCCATACATGTTGAGCAGTTCTACGCCTGACGAGGTTTCCTCGTCGTTGGACGAGTTGGTTGCACTCGCTTCTACTTTCCCTATCGTAGAATCCGAAACAAACTACTTGTTGCAGCCATACGACAGCAAATTGAACTATGATCTTCCATACGAACCTTCCAAGATTGTGGATTTGATCTTGCCAGCCATTTTGAAATTGCAAAGCGGCGGTTGGGCAGAATTATCCAAGTTGTTCATCAACTATAATGAGTTTGTCAAGCCAATTACTGACGAAGCATTGGACAAGAATATGATTTCTAAGGAATTGGTAAAACACCAATTGCCTCAATTTTCATTGCCAGATCCAGCAAGTTTCGAGGGCCTTACTTGCCAACATGGGCTTATTGACAGCTTATGGATCAAGAATTCTCGTGTCTTGTTCCAAGTATACAACACCACGGAGTTTGAGACCGTTCCAAGCATCTCGAGTTATTTTGGTTTGTTTTTCAAAGACTTGTGTTTTGACATATTGACTAACCTTTCATTCAACAAGGGAGAAGCTTCGATCCAACTTTCTATTTTGGATTTGTACTTTAACCGTGATTTGTTTGCCGTTCCAGGTAGTTCTATCGATGAATTAACCAAGATCCACGAAGAGGACAAGGAAAAACCAACCTGGAAGGTGGAAGACATTGCTATCGAATCCATTTTAACTATGATTTTCCAGTTACCAACAACCTTGCATTACGAAATTTACTATTACACTGTGTTGATTTCTTGTTGCAGAGAGTCGCCTGAACTGATTGCTCCAGTTTTCGGTAGAGCCATTCGTTTCTTCTACAACAACCTCGAAACATTGGACTTTGAATTGAAAATCAGATACTTGGATTGGATGACAATTCAAATTTCAAATTTCGAATTCAGTTGGAAATGGGACGAGTGGGTTTCCGATTCCATCAAGTTTAAAAATTTGAAATACCACCCAAAGAAGAATTTCATTAAGAATTTGATCTCCAAAGAAATTAGATTGTCTAACAAGAACAGAATCAAGGAAAGTTTTGTGACTTTGGACGCAGAGGGAAATGTGGAAACCTTGGACGAGTTTTACAAATACCTAGACATATCTCTTTACAACAATACAGAAGAATTTGTTGTGAATTATGACACCGAGTTATACGGTGGGTACAAGGAAATAATCTCCCAAGCATACACAGAAAAATTAAACTTATTGAAGGAAAAGTCCGTAATTTCGTCACAGGAAGAGATCTTTTTTGTTTTCTTGGACCCAAACTTGCCTTTAAACCAGATTGCTAACAAAGTATACGACTTTGTCATGGCACATTGGAAACCTAACCCTGAATTTGCTGAATTGTGCAACGAAATCTTGACAGAATGTCAGGCATTCCCAGTGATCAACGCACAGAAATTCCTTATCAACTTGGTTTTCCAAACATATGCTTATATTGGTTCAAGATCTATCTATTCCGTAGTTAACATATTATCTCGTGATGTCAATAAGCTCAAATTTCTCTGTGGAGTTGAGCCAACATACTACGCCAATGAACCACACTTTGAAGAATTAGGACTTTCCACGGAAGAATTCGAAGAGAGACAAAGATGGATTATTGACTGTATTTTCAGAATCTGGTCTCACCAACCACAAGTTGTGTTTTTGATTTTAGAGTACTTGATTGAATTTGGAATCTTGCAACCAGAGTTCTTGGTTTCAAAGGTATTGAACTTGAAGGACAACTTAATCATTGAGAATGTTTCTTGTATGGAATGCATGAACAGGATTTTGGGAAACACCAAGAGTGCAGATGAGAAAAGTATCGTTGAAAAGAATGAAGAAAGTAAGATTACAAAAGAGGGAGATGATAAAGTAGTCCCAGCTAGTTCCGATGATACCGAAGTTAAGGGTACCGAAGTTAAAGATACCGAAGTTAAGGATGCTGATGTCAAGGATGCTGATATCAAGGATGCCGACATTAAAGATGCCGACATTAAAGATGCCGACGTTAAAGAAGCCGACGTTAAAGACACTGATGAGAAAATGGATGAAATTGTCAAGGATGCCGAAGCTTCCGAAAAATCCGACGTTTCCAAAGAGTCCGGACCATCAGAAGAATCCGCCGACATTAAAAAAGATGCCAAGGAAGAAATTAAAGAACCCCAGCCAGAAACCAGCAAGAGTAGTACTCCAATTGTGACCAACTCTTTTAAGAAGCTTGTTTTGTTAATATTCAACCTGATTGTTTCCAACTTGAATGAAATCTCTTCTACATTAAATGTTTCAGATTCAGCTAAAATCGAGATTTCCGATTTCACTGAAGAGCAATCAGAGGATTTGGACTTGATGTCGAACATTGACAATCAATGGTTGTACTACGAATACAAAGGATTGTTGAAATCGTATTTCAGAAAATTCATCAAAAACAACAATGTTGAGTTTATGGAAGAGATCAAGGACAGTTTGAGTTTGATCAAGAACGATGCTGTCAGAGATGATGTTTTGAGTTGGATGAAGGAAATTTAGTGTATAATAGATAATGAGAATATTCGAGAATCGAAGTAGTTTTCTAGCGTGTTGGTTTAGAACGGTTCACTACAGTACTTGAGATGTGTACTAGGAGGGGTGCTCTAAGGAAAATTTATGGGATAACACTGCTTGTGCTGAACTAAGTCTGTAGATGAATCAAAAAGTTACTACCAATTAGTACTGATGTACAAATATATATTCAATATTTCATCTACATAGGAAAAACACAATAAAAGTTTTAAAACTATGACTCTTTCGCAGCCAAATTATATAGAGAAATATACAAGCGATTCTAAAGGATCCTGAGGAAACTAATTCATTAAAGAGAACAATTAAGATAATAGAGCATCTGCTCATAAAAATGAAATCTACTAGAGTAACCTCCCACTCATTAGAACCTTTCTGTATTAACATTGGCACGATACACTTCTGTTCAATGTACTGTATATCACCACCCCTTAATCAAATTGCGAATTTTCACATCAATCACCGATAACAATGTCCGAAGATCACACACTTGCCGTTGAAACAACTAACCTAACCTACCAATTTCCAGGTACCAAGAAGATCGGCTTACAGGACATCAACTTGCAAATCAATTGGGGTACTTTCAACTTACTTATTGGGCCAAATGGTGCAGGAAAGTCCACATTGTTGAAGTTACTTGCAGGTAAGACTTTAATCAAAGAGGGTAACTTGAAGTTGGGAGGAGTAGATCCCTTTGAAGATTCCAAGCAGAGATTCCAGAGATTCAACTCTGATATTAACCAGTACATTACATACTTGGGGACGGAATGGGCTTCTAATCAGATCATCAAAAGGGACGTTAACGTCCGAGAATTGATATCTTCAATTGGCGGAGACACACATATTGAAAGAAGAAATGAGTTGATTGATATTATGGATATCGATCCTCACTGGTCTATGCTTGCATTATCGGATGGAGAGCGCCGTCGTGTGCAAATCGTGATGGGTTTGGTGAAGCCATGGAAATTATTGTTGTTGGATGAAGTTACAATCGATTTGGATGTTATCATTAGACACAAGTTGATGACCTATTTAAAGAGAGAGTGTGTTGAGAGAAGGTGCTGTGTGATTTATGCCACTCACATTTTCGACGGGTTGGCAAAGCACTGGTATGATCGGTTGATTCACATATGCGATGGGTACATCAAAGATGATATCAACAGTGAAGACTTGACCTTTTGCAAAGACGTTGATTTGGTTGAAGTGGACTCGCTGCAGCCAAACAAAAAGTTGAAGCTTTCATACAGTGAATCCATCCATCCCATTGCCATGTATTGGTTGAAGTCCGACTTGACAGAAAGAGGCAGCAGACAAGAAGAAAAGGACAAGATGGCCGAAAGAGTTCGGATGTGGAATGAAAACAAGAAAGAAGAAGCCAGTGATAAGATGAAGGATTATTTCAAGTCCACTAGAAGTTATTAATAGGATGTTTCTATTTGTGGAATTTACTGGCGCCTAGTGTGATTACCGAGTATTCTCCAACGGGGAACACATAGGCAGTCACTGTTTCAAGTTACCACTTCTGTTTTACTCATTCCTAACATTACTCTTAAGTATCAGCTCTTGTTTATTAATATATGCAAAATCCTAGGTATCTGGAGCATCTTTCTCCGGCTGAGCAGCCTCTTTATTAAACCCTCTTTCCAACTGTAAAAACCTAACAAACTCTTCACTTTTCCTCAACTTTTGGGACAATGCCCAGTTTTGAAATTTGAAATCTAATAGCTCTGGTGAGTGGTTAGCCGCTAGAGTATTTTTCATGGCGATGGTCCCACGACTTAATTTTCGTCTTATCCTGTTTGGTTGTAGAGACGGTGTTATTGGAGTGCTGGGGGTTCTCTTGTTCTTTCTGATCACCTCTTTGGAGGGAGAGAACTCATTATTTTGTAAGGGCGGTATATTGTCCATACTCTTCAAAGGTCGGTTGTTGAAAAAGGATTTGGAGGGGGATATGTTGGGTATGTTGGCCAGGGTTTGCATGGCCGGTACCGTTTGTATAGTGGTGACATTTATCGATGACGAAACCGTTATGGAAGGTGAGTATTCTACTAGCGTAGTCATGGTTGGTTGATGGTGTATATAGAGTTGAAGTTTATTTTTGTTTGAGAAGTAAACAAAAAGAAAGGTTAGGAGTGCGGTGGTAGAGCAGAAAGAGAGAAAGTAAAGTTTTGAGATGAGAGGTTGGTTAGTGGGGATATTAATGGCAGAAAGTAAAGTACATATTTTTTTGGGAGGGTAGGTGGGGGCCGAAGTGGCGAGATATATACGGATAAGACGCTTTTGAACCACACCTAAGATCGGGTCATATTTTCAAAGATTTGTAAGAGTGAAAATGCGTTGAGGCAACTTGTGTTAGTTTGTTGAGCCTCTGTGATACATTGGTCATTGATATCCAACCCTCCTGTGGATGTTAGTGGCTATGGTCATTTAGACCACATCAACTGTAACTTCATGTAACGAAACGTGCATGGAACGCGTACTCGTTCTTGGGATATGGTGTCTGTGTAAGGTGCACTACACTTTACAACATTTAACCCAGGGAACCCAGACAGAAACCTCAGTAATGGACCTAGAAAGTAGACGCTACCCTGGTTACTCGCCCAGCATACCTGCGAAATTTCATTACAGAATCCTAGGTACATGTTCTGGCTGGCTTTCTACATTCCTTCCTCGTTTCACCCTTTCCTCTCGTTAACCAATTTTGTAATTTTGTATTCCTAGTGATCTCGCTTAATCTAGGCAAGTAAAAGAGGTGTAGTAGTGTTATCTGTGGGAGGGCAAGTTGGGATATTACGTTGGGGATACGAAGTCTAGCAAAAAAAGGTGTTCCGGTACAAGATGTATTCCAGGGTAAGATGAACACCAGGGTAAGGTATTCCAGAACAAGTGTTATTTTATGATAAGAGATATGCTGGATACTCAGCCTTAACTAGGTCATATCTTCGGAATCTAAAATAGTCATGCTCTTACGAGGCTTTTCTTTACACCCTCCTATAAAACCCTCTCCTATACATCTCCACACATCTCTACCCACATCTCTACTCACACTCAAACTCACACTCAAACTCACACTCACACCCACACCCAATCAATCCATACCGGCACACCCCATACCTACACACTCTTCACCCAATTACACCTCCTCCTTATTTAAACTCCTCTGTTCCTTCCGCAATTTCACATTCCCGAAAAATTCCAAAAAGTCAGCGTTTATCTCGAAAGTCAAATTCAGAGGGATCATAAAACAATACATTGTTTATCTTCTAAGCATCTGTTTCCTCGCCAATGCTCAAGTTCAAGAACAAGTTCAAGTTTGGCTCGTCGAGCAGCTCGACTGATAAGTCAGCCTCGCCCTCGCCTGAGCCATTGTCGTCGTCTTCTTCTCCAAGAAACTCTATTTCAGCCACAACCTTGACAGACTCCATGCTGAAGTTGGCTGTCAACAAGGCTTCGGATCAGTACTCGACAAGCTCGCTGAAACGTAAATCCGACGACTACGATGCCTCAGACAAGGCCAACTTGGACTATAAGCCCTCGTCAACCTCCCTAGCCACACAGGTCACACAGGCATCCCAGTACACAGCAGATAATTCCCACGCGAACTCGTCTACCATCTCCAACCCCAACGAGTCTTTATCTACTCCTCCTTCCACCACATCCGATACGGAACAACCAAACACCACTGCAAACTCAAACCCCGGTTTGTTAACCGTCAAGGTTTACAATTCCACCAAAATCCAATTACCCATCAAGATCAACAACAATAAGCAGATTCTTCACGCATTGGCAATAAACTCCAACAACGAAAAGGTGAGTCAGCAATTGCTAAAAAACTTGGCTGCCTTGGAGAAAAACGAAGATGGCAACAACGATCCCAATTCAGATCCTGCCAGTGCCGATTCATATGAAACTTTGCCTGGTTCAATTGCATCCAACTTCTTGCCCTCCATCATCACAATTCCAAGTGCGGAGAACTTGGTGAAGTCCTTACTTTACTTGACCATTGAGTTTGAAAACAACGTGCTTGTGATCGAGCCTCAAAAGGGTTCCGTCCACCAATCGACATGGAACCAGGTTGTTTCATTCGATGTCACTAAGAAAACATCATCTCCTGTGCAACCAACCCTGTTCAATGCATCCACCGAAAACACGGGCTCCAACTTTTTAAACCTTAATTTGTTCATTAGATTACCCAACATGCTTATCCCAGAAAGCGAAAAGCTGAGTAGAAAACACTTGTTGTCCTCCTCATCTATGTCTACAACTCCAAATAATATTGGTGATTTGCTTATTGGGACTATCAAGTTGCCTTTGAACTTGAAATACTTATCTCAACCTATCAGATTAATGAACCACGAGTACCTCAAATTCTCAAACAACAATTTGGACCAAGTTGTAAAGGAAATGGGTGAAATCGTCTTAACCATTGAATTCAAACCAGTCACAAAAACATCTATATCTGTAGATGATCTTGATCTTTTGAAAGTTATCGGGAGGGGTTCATTTGGGAAAGTTATGCAAGTTAGAAAAAAGGATACCAAACAAATTTATGCATTGAAGACTTTAAGAAAGCAACACATCGTCTCTAGAAATGAAATTACGCATACTTTGGCTGAGCGTACGGTCTTAGCACGCATCAATAATCCCTTCATTGTACCATTAAAGTTTTCATTTCAATCCCCAGAAAAGTTATATTTGGTTCTCTCTTTTATCAATGGTGGAGAGTTGTTTTGGCATTTACAAAGGGAAGGTAAATTCTCCATGGATAGATCGCGTTTCTACATTGCTGAACTTTTAACTGCGTTGGAGAGTTTACATGAATTGAACGTTATCTATAGAGATTTGAAGCCAGAGAACATTTTGCTCGACTACCAGGGTCATATAGCATTATGTGATTTTGGTTTATGTAAATTGAATATGCATGAAAAGGATAAGACAAACACATTCTGCGGGACTCCAGAATACTTGGCACCTGAATTGTTATTAAACCAAGGGTACACTAGAAGTGTTGATTGGTGGACTTTAGGGACTTTATTATATGAGATGTTGACTGGATTACCACCTTTTTACCATGATGATGTGCCTACAATGTACAGAAAGATTTTACAAAATTCCTTAAAGTTCCCAACATTTTTGGATGGAACAGATGCCCAAGACTTGTTAGTCAAATTGCTCCAGAAGGATCCTAAAACTAGATTGAGCGAAGCCACAGAGATCAAGAGCCATCCATTCTTCAAGGATATTGACTGGACTAAGTTGTTGAGTAAATCATATATACCGCCTTTCAAGCCCAACGTTGATAATTTACTAGACACGTCTAATTTCGATCAAGATTTCACCAACGAAAAACCACAGGATTCTGTGGTTGATGACTTCTTAAGTGAGAGTGTGCAGCAACAGTTTGGCGGCTGGACTTATAATGGGGACTCAATGCTTTAAAATAGAATATATTGTGTTAAATAGGGTGAAAGTAGAAATATAGTAGAGAAAATGGCAAACTTATTCAATAAGCAACCAAGCGTTGCAAATATTACTTATTAGCAGCATTATAGTACGAAGCACCCTGTGCTCCAGGGAATGAACTGCCACCTGTGCTTTGATTGTTCTGTCTTCCCGGGGTCAATGGAGCGCCGTGCTTAAACTCCTCTCTTGGCCTTGGGCCATTCCCAAACTTTGCCCTTTCCTGTTCTCGAGCCAAATACTGCGGGTACGCAGAATTAAGGTGCTTAGACGGTGCTTGTGTGATGTTGACAATAGTTGGAGGAACCATGTAAACGTCTTGCTGAGGTTCCTGGTTTGGGGCAACATTTTGTGGAGGAGGACCAGCTGGTGGTTTATATGACTCATTGGACGAAATTGGAGGCAGGTTTGAGGGAGGAGGGTGTTGGCTCGGAGCCTGGCTGTTGGGGTCAACAGCTGAGTATTCTGGTGGCGAGTCCTTCTTATCCATGGTATTTCTGAAGTAATATTCAAGGGGTAGCAGTATTTAATTTCGTGAGACTTTTTCTCTTTTTGGCGTGCACAAAATTTTTCAAGATGAAAGAAAAAAGTTGGTCTTTACGGTGAAGAACGACAAAGATGTTTCCAGTCAACATAGGAATCAAGGGGAACAATGCTGGGATTGTATCCGTTGTGAAAACGTTTGTTCGTGGGAAGAAGAAGTCCACTGCCTCGATCTACACGCAAAGAATCGTGAATCAGTTATCTGCATTATCAGCTAGTAGAAAACAACCAAAGTTGTTAAGCTTGTCTAACGAAGACTTGATCAAGCACAAGACTATTGTGAACGCATGGACCGTTTACCAAAGACAACTCAGAAACAGAAAAGAATACGTGTTCAAGAAGCAATATGAAAGCATACAAAAGGCCATGGAGGATTTGAAAACCACTGATCCAGCCTTGTACGAGTTGGCCAATGCTAAGCAAGCAGACAAGTTATTCCCATTGGAGATGAGAGTGCCAACTGACTTTCCAGCTAAACAACCTTGGGTCTACAACTTTTCTCCAAAGACTGAATAAATATATAGATAGGTACTTGTAAATATAATACGGAATAGGATATTTGTAGTTATTCATGAAATGTATGATAGGAATGTATTATTCTTGGTATGTATTATTTACGGTATGTATTACTTACGGCATGCATTCATTCTTATATATTACTCATTCTTATATTAACCGTATCCTATTTATTCTGTACATTTTTCATCTTGTTTATTCATCCAAAGTCCTCATTTTACGTTTCCTTGAGTCCGAAGCCTTTTGCGGACTCATTCCACCAGCTGGTGTAGCAACTGGTTCAGTCGAGTCTTCATAATCGTCAAAATCCTCTTTCCCTTGTTGCCCACCGGAAAACCCTTGCTTTCTTGCCAATGTCTTTGCGTAATTCACTGAACTTAGACTGAAAATGTGATCGTCTTCAGTGTATTGGAATCTTCGTTTATTGGAACCGCTACCTCCACTGGCCTTGGAGAAATTTTCAAACCCCTTCACGATGTTTCCGTAGGTGCTTTCGTTGAAATATTCAAGTTCCTTTTCGTATATGGAGTCTTCTAGCTCATTCAATTTAGTTGTTAGTTCTTGCTTCTTTATGATCTGGTCCGTTAATTGAGTTTTGATCTCTGTGTATTTATCTATGGTTGGTTCTGACACAGGCACATTATCTTTCTCGGGTTTGGACTTCTTCGGCGTGGTTACCTTTTGACTCATGCTGTTGACTGTGTATCTTTTTAGTTAATAGGCGTGATATTACATAAGAAATGGATGGACAGTAAAGACGCGAGAGTGAAGATTGTGAAGGTTTACAGGCGGTGAGAGTAAAAGAGGTGAGAGTAAAATCGGTGAGAGAACAGATAGTCAGTATTTCAGTAAGTGTGAAGAGAAGATGGACAGCAACTGTAGCGAATGTTATACAATCTAGGCAAATTCAGAAGTAATTGAGAGCAATCGAAATACCTCAAATTCCTAAACCGTCCTGTGGAGTCCGGTCCACTTGACCATAATTGATCCTTTCACAATTACACACCTCGGGGCATGTAAATGTTTGGCTAAGCTCCCGGTATTCAACCCAAACTGAGCTTCATATTGAAAATCCCGGGAACTGCCCTTCTGACCGAACATGAAAAATTGGTGCTCAATTTTTGGAACTTTCTAGATCGGTACTGCACGTAAATGGCTGCCCTGGCGGTGTACCAAAGGCATATTTCTCCAAGGTGGCACAGCAGTCCCTAGTTGATTTATCTGCGTTCCCTTAGTTTATTTATATCTCTGCACTTGAGTTGCTCTAGAAAATACACCCCAGCTGTGGCTTCCCACCCTCGCCACGCTTTAACTTTTCTCGCGGCTCGCTTTCGTGCGGTCCAACTCCGAGACCGAGTAGTGGTACCACGGTTTGTGGCATCAACTGACTCTCACCAACAAATCAGCGATTGCACCTGCTACTTGACACATAAGTGCTTGCATAAGGTGATAGACCTGTCAATTAGCCATCACCTTTGGCCAGAAAAGTGGCGTCATTCCCTAATTACACATTTTCCTCTCGTAGAATCTCTCACTTTCTTCGGTGTTCCGGGAGCCAGTGGTCCAGTAAAAAAGTGCGGATGAAAATTCTGTAGCGACGCCAGATTATAAATACATGGAGTGATCCCCTGTATGTTCTTATTTTTTTCTTGAAATTTCCTTTTCTCCATAATCAGTTTGATTAACATCTAAACACTAATAATTTTATTGAATCATAATGGCTATTTCTAAGGTCTTTGCTCGTACTGTCTACGACTCCCGTGGTAACCCAACTGTCGAAGTTGACGTCCACACTGAATTGGGTTTGTTCAGAGCCATTGTTCCATCTGGTGCTTCCACTGGTATCCACGAAGCTTTGGAATTGAGAGACGGTGACAAGTCCAAGTGGTTGGGTAAGGGTGTCTTGAAGGCCATTGCCAACGTTAACGACATCATTGCTCCAGCTTTGGTTAAGGAAAACGTTGACATCACCAACCAAGAAAAGGTTGATGAGTTCTTGAACTCCTTGGACGGTACCCCAAACAAGTCCAAGTTGGGTGCTAACGCCATCTTGGGTGTTTCTTTGGCTGTTGCCAAGGCTGCTGCTGCCCAAAAGAATGTCCCATTGTACCAACACTTGGCTGACATTTCTGGTTCTAAGCAAGACAAGTTTGTTTTGCCAGTTCCTTTCCAAAACGTCTTGAACGGTGGTTCCCACGCTGGTGGTGCTCTTGCCTTCCAAGAATTCATGATTGTCCCAACTGACGCTCCAACCTTCTCTGAAGCTTTGAGAATTGGTTCCGAAGTTTACCACAACTTGAAGACCTTGGCCAAGAAGAGATACGGTCAATCCGCCGGTAACGTCGGTGACGAAGGTGGTGTTGCCCCAGATATCGGTTCCCCAAGAGAAGCTTTGGACTTGATCACTGACGCCATTGCTCAAGCTGGTTACACCGGTAAGATCGGTATTGCCTTGGATGTTGCTTCCTCTGAATTCTTCAAGGACGGTAAGTACGACTTGGACTTCAAGAACCCAGAATCCGACGCTTCCAAGTGGTTGACTGGTGAACAATTGTCCGACTTGTACGAAGAATTGATCAACGAATACCCAATTGTCTCTATCGAAGATCCTTTCGGTGAAGATGACTGGGACTCTTGGGTCCACTTCTACTCCAAGGTTGGTGACAAGATCCAAATTGTCGGTGACGATTTGACTGTTACCAACCCAATCAGAATCAAGACCGCCATTGAAAGCAAGGCTGCCAACGCTTTGTTGTTGAAGGTTAACCAAATTGGTTCTTTGAGTGAATCTATCAAGGCTGCTAACGACTCCTACGCTGCCGGTTGGGGTGTCATGGTTTCCCACAGATCTGGTGAAACCGAAGACACCACCATTGCTGACTTGTCTGTCGGTTTGAGAGCTGGTCAAATCAAGACTGGTGCTCCAGCCAGATCCGAAAGATTGGCCAAGTTGAACCAAATCTTGAGAATCGAAGAAGAATTGGGTGACAAGGCCATCTACGCCGGTAAGGACTTCCACAAGTCTTCTACTTTGTAAGTATATTAAGTATGATTTCTATTGAATAGATAATGATGTATGAGAAATTTGTAAGAGAAAGGAAAGAGTGTAAATACGCATTGTTTCTTACAGTTTGTGAAATTTCACATTTACGACCACTAAGAACCCTACTAGTTATCTAATTTCCCAATCTATCAATGCTTCCATTAAATTCTATTACTATTCAATTTTAAGGCTTCATTTATCCTTTGAACAGCATACCAAGTTTCTTCAAAGGTATTGTACAATGGTAATGGGGCGATCCTTATAACGTCTGGTCTTCTCTCATCACAAATAATTGCATGATCGTGCAAATATTGAAAAACGTTTTCCATAACATTCTCTTCCTTGTTCTCCTTGTGTGGAGTGAAAAGTAAAGACAATTGACACCCACGTTCTTCTGGATTTTTAGGGGTCAATATTTTAAATCCAAACTGGTCGTTAGGGCCATTTTGAGGGATGAAATAAGGAGAAGAGGTTAATAAATCCTCCAAAAACTGAGTTAATTCAAGACTCTTTTCACGCAATTTATCAATCCCACCACACTTTGCAAATATCTCCAAAGAACTCTTCACTGAAACCACATCAATCACAGATGGGTTCGATTGTCTGTACGAAAGGGCAGATTTTAACGGATCAAACTTTTCTAACATTTTGAATCTGTCCTGATCGTTGTTTCCCCACCATCCGGCCAATCTTGGTGTGAAATCCGAAGTAGAGTTTTCTCTAGTGTACTTTTCATTAACGAAAATACCAGCGATTCCGCCGGGTCCGGAATTCAAGTACTTGTAGGAGCACCAGGCTGCAAAATCCACTCCCCAGTCATGTAATTTCAAGGGAACATTGCCCACGGCATGAGCCAAATCCCAGCCAACGATGATTCCGGGGTTTTTCAGCTTTGCGTAGTTTGTGATCTCTTGAATCTTGAAAAACTGGCCAGTGTAATATTGAATTCCGGGAAAGCATACGATTGCAAGTTCGTCTTGGTTTTCATCAATGGCTTGTAAAATGTCCTCTGTTTCCAAGTGAGTGCTTCCCTGTTTAGGGGCCAACTGAATCAAATGGGATTCATCGTAACCATAGAGCTTGACCAAGTTTAAGAATGCATAGTAGTCCGAGGGAAATGCCTGCTTTTCAAACAATATTTTGGTTCTCTTACCGTTAGGCTTGTAAAAGTGGATGAGTAGAGAGTTTAAATTAGCAGTTAGAGAGCCCATTACGGCAACTTCGGTTTCCTTTGCACCGACAATGGGTGCAACTAAGGGAAGGAGCGGGAGATCGATATCGACCCAAGGTGTGGCTCCCGAGGTTTGGCCCGGGTGGTTGAAGTGTGATTCGACACCTCTCTCAGCCCAAGCACTCAATTCGTTGTTAATGGCCACTTTGGTCTGTTTAGGCATCAATCCAAGCGAGTTGCCACACAAGTAGATAGCGTCGGTAGAAGGGGCATACTTGGCGCTGCTGATGCCCAATGACTGGAACGTGGGCACAGAAAACTGATCCTTATACGTTGGGAACTTGCTGTCGAGCTGTTGTGCCTGTGCAAGAGACATTCTGATTCGAGATAAGTTATAACTTCATTTTCTATCTTGCATTTTAACAATTTTGCTTCATTTTAATTTCGCGAAAAAAGCCAACAAGTTTTTGAGTGCTTTACAAGATGATTCATTCCGTTTTGATATGTATGTTTGTGGATTGTGGTGGATCAGTTCAAGACGAGTACTAACAGGGTCCAGTTAACCGAGATGGGTTGCCCCGCTTGATGAAATTCTATACACCGGTCGATTTGGCCACACAACGGTTGCTTTTGCAACAAGTGTACCAGCTAGTATCTGTGAGGGAGGATTCACAGTGTTCGTTTTTAAATGCCCCTTCGTTGCTAGAAGACGTGGACGATATAAAAGTGATATATAGGCACTATGCCCGGTTGTTCTTTGTGTTTGTTGTGGATGAGCAGGAGTCCGAATTGGGCATACTAGACTTGATTCAGGTGTTTGTAGAATGTTTGGATAAGTGCTTTGCCGGGGTAACTGAAGTCCACTTGATTTTTGGATGGCAGGTTTTGGAAACCGTGTTGGAAGAAATCGTACAAGGAGGTATGGTGATAGAGTCCAATATACTGAAGATAGTGAAGGCCGTGGACGACGCAAATAAAGGTACTCCGAGCGCTAGTAATTTTGGCCAAGGAGGGGGCATTGGTTCCTCCTTCTTATCGGTTATTGGGGATAAGAAGTTCTGGGGTTAAGATGTTATAGATAAAAGATGTTTTGTATAGTAATGTTTTTTTAAGGTTGTTCATGTCTTAGTATGTTTAATTAAATTATCTCCTATGTACAAGTGAAAATAGATAAGAAAATAAATCCATTATCTCTCGGTCTTTTTACTTCCACGAGAAATATCTCAGCCATCCGCTTTGTTGGTTTTGTAAGGATTCCACTTTCAGCAAGTCATTGCTGGCAGCCTCCATTTCTCTGCCCAACTCCTCTTGTGCCCTTTTCTTTTGTACTGAATCATAATCCACAATCTGCTGTGTGTAGTTACGCTGGTCCTTTTCAAATGGAGACCCTATAGCGCCTGTTTTCCAAATAGGATCATTGGTCTTTGAAGTTTCCATTGCGATTCTCATCACTTCAGCTTGCTCTAGTCTACGTAATTCCCGAGATTTTTCATATTCTTCTCTGACTTCTGGTGAGAAAGCTGCAATTAGCTCTTCATCCGTAGGAGTTGTATACTTGAACAAAAGAACTCCTGTTCCAACAATACATGAGCCTGCAAAGTATACTCTCGCCCAGCGATACCACAACGGTTTGGTCATCTTAGTTGTGTAGTATGTAATAAATAGATTGGGATGTGCTACACCCAGATCTCTTCTCTCTTCTATATCAACGCATATTCTCCGCACGTGCACACAGGCACATGTCAAGCCTTACCCAATTAATTCCCCTACCTTAGTAATGTCAAACACAGCCTTCATGGGGGGGAGGGAAAAAAAAAAAAAACTTTAAAGAGTAAAGAGCTTTATACGACCGAGTACAAACTTATACGAGTCAGAAAAATCCTTTAGGCGACAGATCCATAAAAGTGCATTTGTAATAGGCAGCCAGTTCTTAATTATATCCCAATATTAAATATACTAGCCGCTCTGCCTACTGCTCCCCTTGGCTTTCTAAAAGGAACCGGTGCTACATGGAATAAGCTTCAACAAGGATCTCTTTAATTCAACTTCTGATCTACAAAACCGATCTAACTATCCGCTAATTCAACTTAAGTTTAGGATATCACCCCATTTACAATAAAAATACTCCCTCATTATTTAATTACAAGGCATGGCCGAATCCACAAATTCCGGAGAACCCAAGAACGATGTGGTCAAGAAAACAAAAGCTTCCACGGGAAAGCGTAAGTTTCACCTGAAATCAAGAAAGGGATGCTCCACCTGCAAAAAGAGAAGAGTGAAATGTGACGAAACAAAGCCGAGCTGTGAAAAGTGCATCCACATGAAGCTCGTGTGTGGCTACCTTACGGATGGCGTAGAAATAACGAAATCCGATGAAGATGAATCTGAAGTTGTGAAAAAGAAGCGAAAGACAGAGTCCCCTGTTTCAGAAGACATAGGGTCCAAGACACCAGACACTCAACAAGCTACTCCTGCGCTAACTCCATCACCTTCTGAAAGCAAATCGATACCCGAAATGGCAGGCGTCTACCATGATTTAGCATCCGCATATTCCGAATCATCCTCTCAACCTAACATGGCTAATAATAACTTGCAGAACTTATTGCAACTGCCCCATCTACAGAACATGATTAACAAGTTTGCTCCAGGAATGGCCATGCCTTTTACTACACCTTCAGTCATGTCTGAACAGACACCGGCAACTCCCTCTCAAAATGACATATCTGGTCTCCTCCATGCTGGGAATTTAAACAATATTAATCTTAGTCATTTGGTAAACAACCTTAGTGGTTTGGGTACAAACCTTAGTCAATTTGGTAATTTAGCATCCCTTTCGAGCCTCGCGTCTTTGGCACAACTACCAATTGAGTTGAGTAGTTTGACCTCTCTTGTTGAACAAGCCCCTCTGGCTAGCAACTTGACTAGCTCGATTGCTCAAATAGCCAGTCAGTTTCAAGGTGAGAACCCCCAAAAGCAAGAAAATCAAAATATGGGAGACCAAAAAACCGACTCTCCGTCTAATGAATCTACGTCAAAAGACCCTTCTGACATGGAAAACCCCGATATGGGAATGGGTAACCCTTCACTGAGTAATTCAATGGGAACTTCGAATTTGAATATGCTCGATTTAAGGTTGATGTTTCACTACACTTCTCAAGTTTCCAATACGATCACTGGTGCAGGGATATCCGACACAAACATCTGGAATTATGATATCCCAATGTTAGCATTTGAATACCCATTTCTAATGCATTCGGTTTTAGCGTTTAGTGCTACTCACTTGTCGAGAACCGAAAAGGGCTTGGATCAGTGTGTAACAAGTCACAGAGGCGATGCACTTCGTCTTTTAAGAGAAGCAGTCCTCAATATAAATGCAGATAATACAGATGCACTTGTAGCAAGTGCATTGATTTTGATTATGGATTCGTTGGCTAATGCATCCTTCCCTTCATCCACCTCTCCGAAGTCTCTACCTGCACTGGCGTGGATTTTCCATGTGAAAGGCGCTGCCACCATCTTAACAGCTGTGTGGCCACTTACAGAGTCCTCTAGGTTTTACAAATTTATATCGGTTGATTTAGGAGATATCGGAGAAATTATAAATCAAAAAGTACATATTTCCAAAGATGGGAATGGGAACAACATCTACTTGTCTGATTTAGAATGTCACGACTCAGATATAGCAGATTTATTTCCCGTGGGGATAGACTCCCCCTATTTGATAACATTGGCATATTTAAATAAACTTCATAAGGAGAGATACAAGTCTGATTTCATATTACGAATATTTGCATTCCCTGCGTTATTAGACAAATCGTTTTTGTCACTTTTGATGACGGGGGATGTAAAAGCCATGAGAATTATGAGGTCATACTACAAATTACTTCGGTCGTTTACTACTGAATTGAAGGATAAAGTGTGGTTTCTTGAAGGGGTGTCGCTGGTTTTACCAGTTGATGTTGAAGAGTATGCCGGAGGTGCCGGAGGTATGACAATGATGTTGGACTTCCTTGGAGGAGGGCCTCAAATAGTGGATAATAATGATATGTTGGTGGATGAAATCTCCAAATTCGATCCCCAAGTGTTACTAGCTACGAAATTGGTTGATACCGATAATTTACCTAGTGAGATAACCAGTAATTTAGATGTTATGCAGGGAGATGAAAATGGATTCATTGATATGAAATAATATAAGTATATAAGTATATCTGTATATAGTATGATGTAACGAAAAGTAAATATTAGTACAAGTTCTTTTATGTAGAGTATTAACCTATGCAGTATAAGTATCTTGTGCCTTTTTTGATTTTGCCCTATTTTGGTGGGTTTTCCTGTGATGTAAGGTTTTTACTCCTACTCCAAGGTCTACCCCTAATCAGCACTTTGTGATTTAGATAACAAGAACCTCATGACAAGGATTTAGAAATCCACCAAGCTAGTTAGCTAGCTAGTTAGCGCAATACCCAATATACCATAACCACGAGCTATATTAACAGTCAAGTATGATTAAGCCAACTTTGAAGGCAAGGAAGGTATAAGACAACATATCTCAAAAGAAACAGAGCGAAATCAGAGGTAGACGCCAAAAGTATTACAAAGCGAACAAAAAAGAGAAACCATGCAAATAAAAAAATACTTAAGCCTCACAACGAAAGCAGATATGTATACAAGTGGAGGGTACCGCCGGTGGGCAAGTATCAACACTGGATCCCTCTCAGCTCACAGTAACACGGTACTCAAAGCTCTTAATCCAATGCACAAAAGGCTCCACAAGTTTGATAAAATAATAAACAACAAAAACAAAAAAAAAAAAAAAAGTAGTCTCGTAACCATTTCAAATCGTTTAGTCAAATGCAAAAACTTCAACTTCAAGAAAGAGAAAGGCAATAAAAATAAATAAATAAAAAAAAAGAACGAGGAAAATTCTATACTCAAAAGTGCGGAAAAAAAAAGCCAGAGGGCCTTTGAGAGGCCCACACTATACAAATTGATAGATCATAAGAGTGAGGCAAAAGAGATTTTGTGAAGTTGGTGAGAGGTTTTTTTGGGGGAGGTGGAGAGGAGAGGGGTCGTGCAGAGGTAGAGGGAGAGAGGCCTAGTGCTAGTATATACATAGAGTTTCAGTAGAAGTTCCCGGCCTCTGTTTTTTTTGCCCGCCAACATTCTCCCCTCTCTTTATCTCTCTCCCTTTTCTCTAGAGCTGGGCTGGGCCAAAGTGTGAACTTTTATAACGAGCTAATATATACTCTGGACACTTTTTTTTTAATAACCAAACAAAAAAAAATAACTTTTTTACACTTACCATTCACATCCAAATATATATATATATTTATATATATACATAGATATAATCTCATCATCATCTAAGAGCCACATATCGTCTAATATACAATGCAAACCATAAAGTGTGTCGTTGTCGGTGATGGTGCCGTTGGGAAGACTTGTTTATTGATTTCATACACCACCAGCAAGTTCCCTGCTGATTACGTTCCTACCGTTTTTGATAACTATGCCGTCACCGTCATGATTGGTGACGAGCCTTTTACACTTGGTCTTTTCGATACTGCTGGGCAAGAAGATTATGATAGATTAAGACCGTTATCCTATCCATCCACTGATGTTTTCCTCGTGTGTTTCTCCGTCATTTCCCCTCCTTCCTTTGAAAACGTTAAAGAAAAATGGTTCCCTGAAGTGCACCACCATTGTCCTGGTGTCCCATGTCTTATCGTCGGAACCCAGACAGATTTAAGAAACGACGAAGTGATTTTACAACGTTTACAAAGACAAAAGTTGACTCCTATCACTTTTGAAATGGGTGAAAAGTTGGCTAAGGAATTGAGAGCTGTTACATACGTCGAGTGTTCTGCTTTAACCCAGAGAGGGTTGAAGACTGTTTTCGACGAAGCAATTGTGGCTGCTTTGGAACCTCCTGTCGTTAGAAAGCGTAAGAGATGTACCATTTTGTGAGTACACCTTTTTTGGAACCTATCGAGATTTTTTAGACAGTTTTTTTTGAAACCAAACAAACCCCCCTCCACCCCCAATCAACTCCAATCCAAACTCAACCTCCAATCAACCCCAACCCCCCCAATCAACTCCACAATCCACACTCCAATCAACTCCAACTCCCCTCAAACCAAACCAAAACCACTTCCAGTTCTTATACTATTTGCGACTGTTTATTTATACATACACATACACTCCAGAGTGAGTTTAAACAGAAAAGCAGTTGACAACAATAAAATGGGCGACGCTTTACAAAGATTTTTAATTTTGTTCACTTTATTTTATTAAACAACAAAAATTGTCATATACGTTATGGTTGCCCCCATCCTAATGTTCAAATGATCTAATTCTCACATTATAGTCTTTTTACTCCTTGGGTTGCCCATTTTTATTTTATTTCAATTTCTTGTGTTTTGTCCTGGTTTTATATTATTTTGTTCATTTTATGATAATGCTTATTATCTTCCCAACTGCTCCTGCTCACTCTTTATATATGTTACTCTAAATATTCATATCATATCATATAATATTATGTCAAAATGAAAACACACACCCAGTAACCCTCGTGACTAGTTTTTAAAAAATGTCATACGATAGAGAACAAGAAATATTGCACTAAAAGCTGGTTAATGTATTGTATAAAAAACATCAAAAATATTTGAGTAACAATGCCAATTGCTAAGGTGTCATATGGAATAAGAGAAGATTTCACAATTTTTTTTTTTGTTGGCACCCTCTTGCCTCCTTGCAAAAATTCACAAGAATATTTCCTTATACAACCCACCTTCTTTCCGGGTAACCCATTCTAAACTATATAATTTTTAAACTGTATTTTAAGCCATGATACTTCAATTCAGCAATCTTGAGCAAAGTATTATGTCTTGTTTAATATTGTTCAGTATGTAGCATCTTTTTTTCTTATTATCAAATTTTAGACCCTTATTTTATATCCGGAGATTGCAATATAGTGAGATATTGGAGTAGGATAGTTTTTACTGATTGGTTAGGAAAGGATTGAAATAAAGTATCCTCACCTATCCCGTTTATCTTTTTCATTCCAAAAAAGTTTTAAAAAACTAGTTTACCTCAACCATTTCAAGCAAAAATGGAAAAGCCAAAACCTCCTTTGAAGCTCAATTTGAATGACCTACTGCCTCCTTCAGATGCTTTACTAAATGCCGGAACTCAACAAAGCCCCATATGCATTGTGCTTCAAAGTTCTCATCTTGCAATGTCGACCCGCTTATCTTCTCCTACATTGGAAAATACCCCCATCGATCCAGGATGCACCACTCCTCGTCGTTCCAATTCGGTCACCAGTGCTGCACCTTCCACGCTGTCCAAGTCGGACTCCAACGTGAACTGGTTTCAAACCACTTCCTCCTCCAATCCTATGCAGCTGTTGGATAGTGGTGATGGGGATAATAGTTCGAATTCTTCTAAACGAAGATTTCGCCAAAATGCTACGTTTGGTCAGAAGACTTTCTTGAAGAACATCAACTACGTTTCCGAAGGAAATGAATTCCTTCTCCAGAAAATAAAGCATTCCCTTTCGCCTAAATCAGAAACCCACACTGATGACTATATTGGCTTGGACTCGAGCAGAATACCCGGGTTTTCATTAATCAGACAATTTGGAAATACAAACGAAAAATCAGACTCTTTCTATCATGCTATCAAACTAGATGATCAAATGGTGTCCCTGGATGGCTTTTCTTCCATTTTGGTAAATGATACCAGTAATATTTCAATTTCTCCAGGAACCTCCGTCATACTACGGTTCTCACCTGATCACGCAAATACCTCCCCGTTTTCCAGATTCTTGAACGAATGGTATCTTCTTTCGGGATTGAATGTTTCAAACGTGCATAGCTTTGGGGCCAATCCGATTATAAAAAATAAATACTTGGATCCAAAAAGAACGGAACACCTTGACCCCAAAAAAAGGGTTTCCTTATTTCCAAATACCCTACCTTTGGATATACCTGGTATCTTGTATCCAATAAAAGTAATAACCTTGAATAGAACGGACTCGGACTCTATTTTAAATCCCAGAAATGGATGTGAGAGCGACTTGTGTTCGGAATTGGATCCTCTGTTATATGGAATCCCTCAAGATGATGATAGAACCGTTTTTGACAGTCTCCAGGGCCAAAAATCCAGAAACAGTAGCGTTTCTTCTGATGCAAATGGTTCCCCTGAGTTAGGACGTCCCGTAGAGCTTCAAGAGTCCACCAACAAACTGGTTTCTAAACAAAAGTTTGTACTTATTTACAAGGATAATAATTATGTTCCATTAAAAGATCTTTACCAACCTAAAGATGAGCTAGACTTTTCCTCACTTGTTAAAGACTACCCTTTGAAGATTATTAAATTGATCACGGACATCTTAAAGGTTCTAGAAACATTGGCCATTGTTCACGAATTGAACATTGTTCATAATGGTATTACTAGTCGCAATATACTACGTTCAACTGAAGATTGTGCAGATATAAAATTACTGGGATGGGATTTCTCCATCTCAACACAACCAGATGATTCTACTTATGATATTAGGAAGAAGAATTTCCACAATTTCCCGCATTTAATGCCGTATATGGCCCCTGAAGTTATTGGAGTAATTGACCAAGGTGTATGTTATTTATCTGATATGTACTCCATTGGTGTTGTTCTCTATGAATTGCTCCTTGGGTGTCTCCCTATTCAAAATTCAGGTACAGTAACTGAATTAGACCAAACAAACACACAGAAACCAATCGCTCCAAAGCTTTTGTCTAGGGAATTAATTTGTGATAAATTGAACGATATTATAATGAAGTTACTTGAAAAGGAACCTTACAAGAGATATTTGGACTGCTACTCCCTAATGAACGACTTGACGAATGTAAAACATTATTACATTGATGTATTAAAATCTTCAAATAAACTTGGAAAAAGTATCTTCTTGACTAGATTTGAAACAATACACTATGCAAAGAAAACCGAATTTAAGGATATTGGAAAGTGTGGCATTGTTCCCTCGTTTGTCTTTGGTACAGGTGTGATTGGAAGAGAGGAGGTTTATAAAAGGGCATTTTTGGAACATGCAACAGCTCCAGATGGAATTGATTTCATGGTAGTGACAGGAACAATTGGAGTAGGAAAGACAAAATTACTTAATGACATAAAGTCAGCAACAGCTTCTAAGAATAAATTCCATTTCCATTGGAAGTTTGGTCTTGATAAGAACAATACGTCCATGTTTGCATTGTTTTTTGATGGCATAAAGGCTATAGTTAATCAAATTCTAGCATTATCTCCTGAGGAAGTACTGAAATGGAGAGATTCTTTTATCTCCAAAATTCCAATTGACATATCTGTTCTCTTTTTCATTATTCCTGAGTTACAAATATTATTAGGTCCAGCATATTCAAGTTTGGTGAAGAACAGACAAGGCCAAACAGAAGACAATACTGCTAACTTGGACGTAAAGTTCAGGTATATTGTGAAATTGTTTTACTGTTTGATTGGTATTCAGGGGTTTACTGTTTTTTACGATGATATTCAGTGGTGTACAGTGGAAGAATGGTCGTTGATTTCTGATTTTGTTGAATTCTTCAACCAAAATGACATGAAGAAAGACTCACATGTCAAGGTTGTCGCTTCCTATAACACTGATCCTGAATATACATCGTCCTGTGTAATTTCCAAGGAAGATTTATTTACTTTTTTTGATGAAAGCAAAATCACCCACCACGAAATTCACTTGGAGAAATTGGATTACTTGGACTATGCTAGATTCTTCAGGAAAAGTGTAGCTTTCAAATTTTTCCCCAGTGAATTGAAACCACTGAGCTCTGAATTGGAGCCATTCCAAGAAGAACAGGCATACAACAGAGAACAGGCACATGAAAGAGAACTTAATTTCATTGATAAGTCAGGACCTGAATATAAACACAACCTAAACTTGATGTATAATGCAACTGGATCAAACATTGTTCACACATATTATTTAGCACTTCTTAGGATTTATGAATCCTACGACGCAGAAACATTATGTGGATCTGAATTTAGTCCCGATCTTTGTGCCAGTTCTGTCATACAACATACGCTCAGCGAGGAGGGTAAAAATTTATTAAAATTTGCATCCTTGATTACCTCCGGGCAATATTTCTCGTTGTCCGATTTAATGGTGGTAAGCAATTTACCGATTGTAAAAGTGTTCCAATTATTGAATGAAACAGTTGACTTGTTTATAATCCGACACGCCAACGTACTCTGCAAAGTTCCCTTCCATCTCATTACCTCGGAAAATTTCCCTTTTCCCATGAGTGATGGCAACATTTGGAACTTGACTTCGCTGGCGAAGTTTAAGTTCCACTTTGACATGTTCCAATTACATTTCCTACATCAATTAGTAATTGATGATGAATTAGAACACCTTCATAGGTTATGTGGGTTACGTTTTTACAAGAGAATTTCAAGGTTGACAAATTTCAATATTTCAGATTACATCCGAATGGCTACACATTTATGCAAATCAATCAATGTTGCTCAACCTCAAGATCACGATATCTATAAGAAAGTGTTGGTACAAGCAGGGATTTATGCTTCATCCATTTGTAATTTTACCGTTGCCTTGGAATTTTTCAAAGCTGTACATCACTTTATAGACCCCTCGGATCATGAAACAAGACTGAAAACGGTGTTGACTATTTGTGAGACATTGTTTTACCTTAAACATTATGATGAATGCCTTGCATATATTGATGAATCTCGAGAAAAATATAATATCGAAGAAACGGTGTTTTTGATCTCAAGAGTGAGGTGTTTAGTACAAACAGGAAGGTATGAAGAGGGTGTGAGAGCTGTGATTGAAGGGCTAAACAAACTTGGCTTTGAGGTACGCAGTGATGCTGAGCAGTCTAAAAAGGTGTTCAATAAAACCCTTGATAAGGTGGATCTTTCGAGTGCTGAGATTAGACAATTGGGCAGTAGTAAACTCGCAACCAATCCAACTGTTTTGCTTGTTTACGAACTAATCTCAGATATCATTATTCCCTGCAACATGTTAGAGTATGATTCTTTGAGAAAGTATTTGCTGGTACAAACTCTTGTGTTGATGCAATACCACGGTGCTTCATCTCTATGTGCAATCCCAATTATAGACTTTGCAAGCAATTTAGCAAGATCCAAGGACAGAGGTAAGTACTTGAAGTCAGCAGAATATGCAAAATTAGCCTTGAATCTCGTTGACACAGATGACAACGTCCAACTAGCAACAAAGGCAAAAGTCTATGAGTACTATGTTGCTACATTGGCTATTTACGTAGAACCGTTGCCCGATGTATTGAAATACTGCGAGTTGTTTGCACGAAGTGAGAACCCGTTCACCAGACCCAATATGGCGGGGTTCAGTATGTTTATGGACACATCGAAATTCTTAATATTGCACATGTCAGGCCGTTCGGTCAAGGCAGCTGGGCAAAGTTTTACCTCGTCAGGTCCTTTGGAGAAGGAAAACGTTTTGAAGTCTTATTTCCAATTGATGATGGAGCAAATTTCCTTTGAGGAATTTGAACTAGACACATCTAGATCTAGCAAGTCATACGAATCCTTGTTTATTTATTATTCTGCGAAGCTTCGATATTTGGCTATCGTTGGCAAATACGATGAAGCCTCACGCCTCATATTGGGTGAACTTTTGGACTTGTCTAAAAAGTTTCTGAATTTCATGATCCATTCTGTATATTACTTTTCAACAGTTGTGGTTTTAACCAAGTGCAAGTTGACAAGTGAGAGTGATAAATGCAAGGCGCAGAATATATTGGCCTCGATCCTCTCGTACTTTGAGATCTGGTCCGAGAGAAACCCTTCCACCTTTAAATCCAAGTTGCTAATCATGAGAGCACTATGTGACATTCAAAAGGGTAAGATGTCGCAGCTAGACATTTTGGATCAGTTTGAAGAGTCCATTCTGTATGCAAGAGAGTCCAACAACTGGCATGAGGTAGCATGGGGGTGTTTATTGTGTGCAGACTGGTTGATAGAGCAAGGAACTCGGTCCAAGAGAGTGGCCAGTTTTGTTAAATCCGCCTATGATATTGGGAAAAATTCGGAGTTCAAGTTGTTCTTCACAGTGATACAAAGAAGGTATTCTGCATATTTGGAAGACAAGTACTTGTGGTCAGGAATGCAGAGATCAGACATATTAGCGCAGCTGGTTGGAAACCCTAAGGAGGAAAATCCTTTGAGAAGCGTTCTTCAGTCATTCTTCACGTCTGAGCCTGTAGATTTGAAAGAGACCGTGTGCAACCAAAGACGTAGCTCAATTGATGATTTCACCTCTCTTAAAGAAGCAGTCAAAGCCTGTTTGGACATCTCGGAATCTTTTGATGATGCTACAATTACATCTAAATTATTAGAAAGCACAATCAAGTCGTGTGATGCTGATTATGGTGTCGTTGTTTTACAAAGTTCTGACGGTTTGCCTGCGGTAAAGGTGATTGGAACTTCAAATGACACTTACAAAGTAGAAGATCCGGTGTTGTTGACTTCAAAATCTGACGTTTGTCCATATTCTTTGGTGATGTACGTCATGTTGACCGGAGAAACTGTTAACAAGGACGACGATGAAGGTTTGTTTTCGGAAAAGTTCAGCAAGGAAGACTATTTCATTCAAAAGAAATATGCAAGTGCCATTTGTGTTCCTTTGAAAAACCAGTTAGGTATTTTTGGTACTTTATACTTGGAAACACACTTGACGCTGCGTAACTTGAAGAAGTCATTTGACAACAAAAAGCGAGATTTGTTATATTTGCTTTGTACGCAGGCGGCTGTTTCTGTTGGGAAGGCGAATTTGTTTTGTCAGATGGAGCTTGCTAAGAAAGCTGCTGAGGATGCCACCGCAGAAAAGGCCAGCTTCTTGGCGAATATGTCCCATGAAATACGTACGCCATTCAACTCCCTCCTCTCGTGCTCCATCTTTTTGTTGGACACCGACTTGACGAAAACACAGAGGGAGTATGTGGAAACAGTGAAAAGTTCTGCCATGGTGACTTTGAACATTATTGATGGGATCTTGGCTTTTTCCAAGATTGAACATGGATCCTTTACACTTGAAAATGCTCCGTTTTCACTATGCGAATGTATAGAGAGCTCAATCCAGCTCTCTGGGGAACAGGCAGTTGTGAATGACTTGGAATTGGTGTTTTTCAATAAGTGTCAGCATATACGGAATGTTATTGGAGATTCGACTAGATTTAGACAGATTTTGATTAACTTGATTGGAAATGCCCTTAAATTTACCAGCAGTGGGTCGATCATTATTGAGGCTAGTGCTAGGGAGATCACTCAAAGTAGATATGAGTTATGTATAACTGTTAAGGATACTGGGATTGGTATTCCTCCAGGTGCTGAAAACAAGGTGTTTGGGGCCTTTTCACAAGTGGATGGATCTTCCAGAAGAGAGTATGGAGGCTCTGGATTAGGTTTGGCAATCTCAAGGAAATTGACCGACATTATGGGAGGTTCATTGAATTTCAAAAGCAAAGAAGGTGTTGGTAGTGTTTTCACCTTGAAGATGAATAGCGAAGTGGAAACAAACGAAAAACCGGATTTTTATTTTGGAGATGAAGAGTCCTGGAAGTTAGGTGTCCCCAATAGAACCTTAATTATTGACCCTCACACTCTAAGCCGGGAGTCACTAAAGGATACTTTGGAGTATTTCGGTTTCCATGTCAACATCATTTCTCATTTGAATGAAATTCATACCAATATCGATGAGTTTTCCATGATTTTCATCCATGAGAGTCAATACGATCTGTTAAAGAAACACAAGAAGATTCTTAGAAAGGGATGTCAGGTTATAGTTTTGGCACAGTTTGGGAAGTCTTTACCTGAAGGTATAGAAGATATCCAAGATCACTCAATTTTAATTTCGCCATTTCAACGAACAAAGTTGATGAAACTAGCTGAAAACTTGAAGGATAAATTCAGATTGGACAAGAATGAAACTTCGAGTCCCCCAGTAGTAATGAAGGAGGAACTCTTGTCAATGAAGTATCCATTGAATATTTTGCTTGCTGAGGATAATCCTATCAACACCAAGGTTGCATTGCATTATTTGAAAAAGTTCGGATACATTGCTGATCACGCTAAGGACGGGGTTGAAGTGATTGAAAAATGTAAAGCTTTGCTGCAGAAAAACAGCAAGTATGATGTGATTCTAATGGACATACAAATGCCCAGGAAAGATGGGTTTGCAACTACAATCGAATTGAATATGATGTTTGAGAAATCAATATTGCCAAAGGTGATAGCGTTGACTGCAAATGTTGCTGGCGATGATCGTCAACGGTCTTTAAATTGCGGGATGGTGGATTTTGTATCGAAGCCCATAATTCCAGGAGAATTAGAGAGGGTTTTAGTTAATTTAGGCCAAGGGAGGTATAATAATGTATAATATGTAATTTATATAGCGTATAGAATAGAATAGAGTATAATTTGAGAGTAGGGTACAGTATATAATCGATGCAAATATACAGATAAAATTGCAAATACAGTGTGTAATAGAATATACAATATAAAACATAGTATAAAGATACAACTTAGATAATACACTCCAGTTTTCCTCCAATTTAATAATATTTTTGTTTTCAATATTTAGATCACACCGTAGCATTCTTCTTGTAGATCTTGATTCTGTTATCAGTCCACTGTTGAAGAGCCTTCTTGTATTGAGCGGCAGCATCGGTACTCAAACTGAATTTTTCCTTTTCACCTGTGGTCAAAGCTTTCCACTTCTTGGATATGTTCTTGGAGTTTTCCGCAAAGGTCAAGTCTGGGTTGTTGACATAATTTTGCTTGACAAACAAGCTGTAGCCTGAGGCTGGTTTCTTTGGCTTTTCGCCCAAAAGTTTCAATTGAGCATCGTTGAAGGCGTCGGTCTGAGACTTCAATTGGTTCTTTTCGTGTTCAGACAAGCCGTTCCACTTGTCTCTGGATTGAGTCAAGGTGGAGCCCTTTTGGGTCTTCAAGAAGTAGGCAAAGCTGTTGACTCTTCTGAAAGGCTTGAAGACTTCCTTCAAAACCTTCTTTTCCTTTTCCTTTTCTTGTTCTCTGTGCTTCTTGACGGCGTCAGCGTATGTCTTTTGCAAGGCAGCCAATGTTTTCTTTTCCTTTTCAAGTTTTGCAACCAACTTGGTCAAGTCCTTCTTGACTTTCTTTGGGGCGGCTGCTTTGACTGCAGGTTTGGCCGCAGCCTTGGCATTGGCCGCAGCCTTGGCCTTGAGAAGGGCAATTGGGGTAGAAGAGAGGGCTCTGGTAGAGCCAGGCACGTTGACGTTAACAAAAAGAACTGATTTGAGCATTGTTACAGGTATAAAGATAGTTAAGGAGTTAAGGTTGTCTTTGTTTATTTTAGCGCATGGTCGTGCGAAGGCGAAAATTGAAAGGATTAGAGAGAAAGAGGAAATAGGGAGAAATAGTGAGCAGTCGAAATAGTGAGGAGACAAAAAAGGCCGTGAAATTGAGAGAACTAGCACTATGATGTACTCAAGACTTATTTAAGGTTTTCATTTGAAGCATCTTCTATGCACACACATACATACCTGTTTTTATACTCCATTCATCTTTACGAAGCAAGTGGTTACTTGGAACTCTTTTGATAATATTTCTACTCTGATTATTTCTACTCTCTACTCTGACATTTCTACTCTTTGTCATTTCCTCGCTATTTCTCAATTGCTTGACATCTTCCTCACTAATCTTCCTGTTTCGCGTGTCCCATTGCTGTCGCGCGGTCGTGTCCAGCCAAAGCGAATCAACGAAATTTTTTTGTTTTCGGTATTCTGGAAACAAATTGAATCAGACACCATGTACACAGCAGCACGCTCGGATACATTGTTCCTTGGAGGAGAAAAGGTTAGTGGTAACGATATCCGTAACCAAAATGTATTAGCAGCACAATCTGTTGCCAATGTCGTCAAGTCTTCCTTAGGACCAGTTGGTTTGGACAAGATGTTGGTGGATGATATCGGAGATGTCACCGTCACCAATGACGGTGCTACGATCTTGTCCCTCTTGGACGTTCAGCATCCAGCAGGTAAGATCTTGGTTGAATTGGCCCAGCAACAGGACCGTGAAGTTGGAGATGGGACCACTTCTGTTGTCATCATTGCCAGTGAATTGTTAAAGAGAGCCAACGAGTTAGTCAAGAACAAAGTTCACCCAACTACTATCATCAGTGGTTATAGATTAGCCTTGAAGGAAGCAGTTCGTTACGTCAACGAAGTGTTGTCCCAACCCGTGGATAGCTTAGGAAAGGAAACCATGATCAACATTGCCAAAACCTCGATGTCTTCCAAAATCATTGGTTCAGATAGTGACTTTTTTAGTAAAATGGTGGTTGATGCCATGTTGGCTGTTAAGACCACCAACACCAAGGGTGACGTCAAATACCCCGTTAAGGCTGTCAACGTTTTGAAGGCCCACGGGAAGTCCTCTACCGAATCCGTCTTGGTCAATGGTTATGCATTGAACTGTACTGTTGCTTCGCAAGCCATGGTCAAGTCTATCAAGAATGCAAAGATTGCCTGTTTGGACATAAACTTGCAAAAAGCTAGAATGGCCATGGGTGTTCAAATAAATATCGATGATCCAGATCAATTGGAAGAAATCAGAAAGAGAGAATATGGTATAATCATTGAAAGAATCCGCAAGATATTGAATGCAGGTGCCAACGTTATCTTGACCACCAAGGGTATAGATGACTTGTGTTTGAAGGAATTCGTGGAAGCTGGTGCCATGGCCGTCAGACGTTGTAAGAAGGAAGACTTGAGAAGAATAGCCAGAGCCACCGGTGCCACCTTGGTTGGTAACTTGTCCAACTTGGAGGGTGAAGAAACTTTTGAAAGCTCATACCTTGGGAATGCTGAAGAAGTGACCCAAACCAGAATTAGTGATGACGAATGTATCTTGGTCAAGGGTACCAAACAACACTCCTCTTCTTCTATTATATTGAGAGGTCCAAACGACTACTCCTTGGACGAGATGGAAAGATCCTTGCATGACTCCTTGTCTGTTGTCAAGAGAACCTTGGAAAGTGGAAATGTTGTTCCAGGTGGTGGTGCTGTTGAAAGTGCTCTCAACATCTACTTGGAAAACTTTGCCACTACTGTTGGGTCTAGAGAACAATTGGCTATTGCTGAGTTTGCCAACGCTCTTTTGGTTATTCCAAAGACCTTGGCCAGCAATGCCGCCAAGGATGCTTCTGATTTGGTTTCCAAGTTGAGAACTTATCACGCAGCTTCCCAAAGTGCATTGCCTACCGACTTGAAGAGAAAGAATTACAAATATTATGGTTTGGATTTGATTGAAGGCAAGATTGTCAACGAGAATACCAACGGTGTTTTGGAACCAACCATCTCCAAGATTAAGTCATTGAAATCTGCTTTGGAAGCCTGTATTGCCATTTTGAGAATTGATACAATGATTACTGTAGCACCTGAACCTGCTAAGGAAGACCCACATGATCATTAATGTATATACTAATAGAGAAAGATTAACAGAATGCGGATAGTAGTAATGAAAAATAGAAAATACACAAGCTGAGACAAGCTGACACAGGCTAAGACAATTCTGAAACAGATCTCATTTATGTCGTGTGTTTATTTTATGTAACGAGGTAAGCTTCAGGTTTTTGTAGGAATGCCGTTCTGGCGGTTTGGAGTTGTTTGATTTCTAGTCGTAAGGTGTCAAAAAAAACAGGAGATAGAAGCTGATGGAATACTCTTCTAGATGTTTCTCTTGTACATTTGTAATTTTGAACCCTTTTTCTTAATTATAAACATTGACTGGTTGTCGTTTCGGCTAGTTGTATTCTGTTGCTATGCATCTTGTGCTTTGTATTGCTTGAATCTATTTTCTGTAGCGTATTCCAGTATTCATGCAGTTGTACTTGGCCGGTTCTAAAATGAATCATTTCGAATAAAAAGCTTAGAAAATTATATGAATCAAGTAACATACATGAATCAAGAAAATTACATACATTTAGTCGTTTTTGATCACATTTGTTTCCAATGCACCCCTAAATGTACATCTAATGCAACCGCTATACTCAATATGAAACATTTCCCTTACACTTCTGCAACTATAAACACTTCTTCACAGCTTAACATCTCTGCCGCATGAGTTTGCCCCATAGCAGCCACTCTATAGTGGGTAGGTTTCATGATTGCATAGCTGAGCCATTCGATCGGCATGGATTGAAACGCACACAATCGGGGAGCTTCGCTTTGAACCTTCAAGAGGTTGCTCCTCGCCTATTTATATGCCACAAATGAAGCGAGCCTACATCAACAATCGAATGGTTCAATGTTTGTATGAGTTAGCCGAAGCATTTAATGTGAAAGGTCAGAATGTTTTGGTTATGAGTAGAACCATCTTTTTACTAGTAATTGAGTTTGTGATTGTATTTGTTGTAATGGCGGTACTTCGTGAAGATTTACGAAGAGATGGATGGAACGAGATACGAGAAGAGTATGGAATGGACGCGTAACGACGCGGCCATGAGCGTATGACCGAACGGCCAGGATGTGAGCAGTCGGAGAAGAATCAAAGAAGAATCGGAGAAAGTCAGGAAGGAGTCAAGAGAGAAATATAGCGAGAAATGTAGTAAGATAAATGACACTTCTATGACACAGCATATGCTATCTACATCTTTCTTTGAAAACATGAATTAAAATATGAATAGAAGAATTAAATGGATGTAATGCAAAAGGATGAGGGAGTAATTCAAATTACTTGCTAAACGAATGACGACGCCTTTTAGAGACATTCATCCAGAGCGAACTAGATTCAACATATGCGGGTTTGCCCTCTCGGCTGTAGTGGCATACTCTATGTTCTGAACAGAGCCTGCTGAGAACAATGAATTCATGGAGTTGGAAGAAATGAGTGAGGACGAACCCAAGGATGATATCGAGTCGGACTGTTTAATGCGCAACATATTTCTGGCTGGGATATCCGAGGTGTATCTTCGCGGGTTCTTCACGGGCATTTCTTCTTCGGATTTCCTCAAGTTATGGCTTCTAAACGTGTATGCCGATGAGGAGGTTTTCAAAGAATAAGAGGATTGAGAAAGTGACAAATTGGACTGGTATGAGCAGATGGATTGTGTCGAGGTGCAGCGTGCAGGCTTGGGCGAGACGGAGCATCGGGTTGGTTTGGGTGAAGTGGCCAACGACTGGGGCGATTGTGGCGACGAGTTGCTGGAGTTAATGGGCGATGGGCCGGAAAGTGGTGATGAAATGGAAGAGGTTGAGGAGGAAATCGAGTTTGTAGGCGAAGGTGTGGACGACAGGTTTCTGGCGAGACTCGTTCTGCTGCTGTTGCTCTGGCTTGACAATCTGTAGTACGACACTTTCTGCTTGGTTTCCATCTCGTTTCTCTTGACCAAGGACTTTTTGATGTTGCACAAGAATGGCTGCAAGGCTATTATCAATTCGTCTTCGTTGATGGTGATGTTCCACTTCAACAAGCCAATCAATTCACGTTCTGCCATGTTGACCTCTTCCAACGACAAGAGCCCGTCGGTGTACTTGGTCCAGTGCTTGTTCAAGGGCGACGAGTCGTTCAAGGACTTGGCTGCAAGAATCAAGGCCGAGAGAAAGATGCGGTGTCTAGTGGTTTCAATACCCACGGCATTGGCAGGCAAGATGTTTCTCAACTTGTTCAAGTAAATCAAGGTGGCCATCAAAGTGGGGGTTTGCACATTGGAATATTTAATCAACTTGTTGATAAACGTGCCTAGCGAAACAGCCTTGTTCACGGGTGTGACAAGCAATTGTGGAGATGTTTGGTTGGGTAAGACCGAATATTGTGGCTTGGGTTCCTTCACTTGAATCGTGGAGTTGGTGGTGGAAACAAGAAAGTTGACCATATCTTGCGACACTGGCTGTCTTGAGAAAATCTTCAAAACTTCTTTGTTGGACATGGTATAATGAATGTAATGTGAAAATGAAAGAATGTGTAATTAAGGGGTACAGGGGGGGAAAAACTGTAATAAAATGAATGACAAGTGTGTGTTAATGCAATTAAACAAAAAAAAAACTTAATCCCTAGAGGATCATTCCTGTTATATATAGATGGATATATATAATTATAGAAAATCGCCCATATAACATGAAACCTACGCTTTGCATACCTTAAAAAATAAATGTTGAAAAATAAATTTAAAATATTTTTTTAGTTGCATATTCTGAGGTGCTCGAAAAACACTTCAGGAATTGCTGATCTGGTTCGGTAACAAGCCAATAATTTCACTTTCTTGTGGACCTGTATGTTTCTGGTCATTCCGTCCATGTGGCGGGCCACATAGTCAGGATACACATTGCAATTAACATCTGTCCTCATTCATTTGTGAGTTTGTTTAATATTTAGAGGAGTACAGGGATGGATTGTTTTAAAAGCGTGGTTACGCGCGCCCAAAAAAAAAGCCCAGTCTTGAGGGAAAAAAAAACCACCATACAAAAAAAACCATACAAAAAAAAAGCTGTAGTGATACGCTTGCATGCGTAGATTCCACCACGACAGATAAAATGTAGTGTTTGTTTTGAAGAACGGATGTCATTTATGATGCATTAACTGTTTCCGGTTAAAATGATATACCGTGTCAACAATAAGTGTGTAAATAGACTCACAAATTGAAATATGGGGTTGTATATGTGGACTCCATGAACCCTTTTTATTCCTTTGCTTGATGTACATGGGTTCTAGTTGAGTTAAACTTCTTATGCACTGTTGCCCTAAAGCAAATCACGACATAGGGAGAGATCACTGGATGATTTGGAGAAAAATACCGCCGTACGCCATTATGAACTCTATCTTCTAGCTCTCCAAGATTTAAGGTTATTTGACACCTGGAATGCATTGCGTAGAATCCAATCACTGAGAAAAAAGCTTAAAAAAAATAAATGTAATTTCCCACCCCCCTAGATTGAAACGGGTAAAAATAAGATTTGTAAATGAAATAGAATGACTAGAGAAAGATGTAAATATGTTTCGATAAACGATCTCCCAAAACAATATCTCTAAATTTATAGATATAGCCTTCCCACACTAAGAAGGCCATGACCTTTGTTTGTTTATTGCTAATTTTAACGAAGCAAATGATTGGGGGGGAGTTGAATTTCCCGTCTATCCCAAAATGAAAACAGACTGGAAGAGTTCACAAGTCTTCCATCTATATGCACCTGACACGCCTAAGAGAAGCTCACTTGCGTCCATATGCGCGCACCTGAATGCATTTTTTTCGCGTTCTGTGAAACAGTTGTTGTTTTCTTGCCCCTTGTCAAAGAAGACTTTAACTCACGTGAATGTATAATCCGGTGGGACATAACCACATTCTCCGATCAACTTTTTTTTGTTTTTCTAGAACCCAAGCAGGATGTATCGTTTCATTAGGCGCTAATGCAAGTAATCTACATTTCCCACCATAACACACAAGTTGGGACTCACTTTAACTTTATTTAACACATCATCCTATTTTTGAAGTTCTTTTTCTTTTCTGAATCAACATTTCATCCCTTCATGTTTCAGCTTATTGGTTTTAAACTTTTTTGTTAGAGCCTTATCTAATAAGGAGTTATTCTTAAACCAAGCCACATAATTACATCCCTTGCGACACAAATGCTTGTCCAAACCAGCGCAATTCATTCTTGGACACGCCCCTGATCAGATAATCTAGGTCTGACTCAGAATTGGACAAGGCGTGTCAAAGGGGGTTGGACCCGTTTATGGTGAAAATCAACGTGGATTTATTTTTTGTTTTATTGTTCACCGGTTTTATTTTTCTTCAATTTTATTTTTCTCTTGTTCATAGGGTTAACACCCTTTCATTCTCGATATCAGGGGTGGTTCCTGGTGTCGAGTGGTTGCATGAATGCTTGTCTTATTCTATTGATATGTTTTTGTAAGATATACGTTGTAAAGTGGAAAAAGAATGCAAGGGTTCTCTAGTAATTTTTAATCATGCAGGTAAGGTGAATGTTCATAGGGATAAGGCTGCAAAAAAAGGAGCTACAAAAAAGCCCTTCACACAAAATAAGCCACTACACAAAAGAGCAAGACATAAAGGAGGGCTTGAATTACAACAAGGGGGTTTATACTAATTCTCACGTAATATTCAGATACAAAAAAAACAAACCAAAAAAACAAACGCAGCGCTTTTAAACATCGGGGTAGTAAAAGAAGGCTAATGCAACAATCAAGTAGGTACTCAACAACATGGTACCTTCCAACCAATTGGACTCACCGTCGAGAATGACCAAGTTACTGATGAACACGGAAATGAACAAGACTGCGGTCTCAAAAGTGGAAAAGTACAAGGTCATTGGAACGTCGATGATCCAACCCACCAAAACCATAAATGGAGTGACAAACAAGGCAATTTGTAACGAGGATCCAACCGCTACACCAATGGCCAAGTCCATCTTGTCCTTCATGGCAACCACAATCGCAGTGACATGTTCTGCCGCGTTTCCGACAATAGGAATGACAATCAACCCAATAAAGGTCTTGGACAACCCAGAGGACTCGACAATGTTATCGATGGAGCCAACAAGGTAGTCTGCGCAAATCGACACCAAGATCGTGGCTCCGATCAATACGGAAAGAGCGCTCAAGACACTCAAATGGTTGTCTTCGGTGTCTGGGAGCAAAGACTGGGATTCCCCAGGCACGGTTGAAGTTATGATTCCATCGTCTGCGTCGTGTTGGGACTGCTCTTCAAACAAGGCCTTGTGAGTTTTCAACTGGAAAAACAAGAACAATATGTAGACACCCAACAAGATGATGGAGACACCTCTGGACAAGGAAATAATCAACTTGTCGGAAGCGTGACTTTCTGGAACGGTTGCGTGGAAAGCGGCTGGAATTAGCAATCCTGCAGTGGCCAATGCCATAAGAGAAGACATGGTTTGAGCAACGGTCTGGTTAAAGGCCTGCTGCACTCTGGTGAAACCTCCAGCAATAAAACAGCAACCCAACACCAACAAGGAGTTGGACAAGATGGAACCGAGCATGGAGGCCTGAACGATTCTTACTTGGCCATCTTTCAAGGCAATGATGGAAACAATCAACTCAACGGCATTACCAAAAGTAGCATTCAAGAGCCCACCGAGGGTTTCCCCGACGTGTTCAGACAATTCTTCTGTAGCAAAGGCCAAGATGGAGGCCAATGGCACGATAGCAAAGAAATTGATCCAGAATACAGCGTTGGAGGACCAGTCCAAGGCGCCGGCAGCAATTCCCAAGGGGACTGCAAGCAACAAGTAATTAACGGGGGAATGGCTAAAGGTAAGCACGAGAGGCTTCACTATGGAGTCCTTTACACTGGACATTTTGCGGGAGCCTATCAACGGGGTGGATTCGCTGAACAGAGGCATCTTTCTTTGGGGTAATGGTTAAAAATGTTTTTCCTAAAAATTCTTTATATTTATGTCTTTAAAATTATCTCTTTAAAATTGTCTTTGTCTTTTTTCCTGGCTCTTTGTCTTTTTAATTTGTCTCATTAATTTAATTTCACCTCAATTTGGAGGCGCGGGTGCATTTAGCAACGCAGGTTTGGGGGCATAATGGGTGATGCAAGTAGTTGCGAAAAAGGGGAGGATTGAGAGCTGAGCAAGCGAGTTCGTTTGAATTTTTTTGTTAGAGAGTTCGAGTTGGCTTGGCGGGTTTAGGTTAGGCTTTAAGGTTGTGAAGTACTGTTATTTCTCTTGCGTAGAGCTCCATGTATCAAGAGATGTCAAAAATATGTCACGTTTCATTGCTGGCTTGTCGTGACTTCAAGTTTGCGTGACCGTTGTCTTTGACGGTACGGTCTTGTGACGTTTTGTAAAACGGAGCTTGAACAGTATTTACCCCCCTTTTCAACGATCATCTCTACAACTCAGCCCAGTTTCGATTAGCTTTTCCTAATTATGCGGGATGATAAATCTGTGATGAAAATATCTATTTTGGGTTCATGTAGATACTGCTAAAAATCTGCAAACTGGTACTAATAATACTATATTTATTAGAAAACGTGTGAATAAACAAAACTGGATATACATCATCAGAATTACAAGCAGAAGTGCAGGTTCTACAACCGGGAATATACAGAACCAGAAATATACGAAATAAAGTTTATACTTTGATATCCGTTTTTTCTTGCGAGTTTTCGAATCGAGCTCATAATATTTCGGGATCATATATCATTCTATTACTCTTGTATATTAATTATAAAATGACAATTCATCTAAATATATCAGATCTCCAGATATCAGATCTCCAGATTTCAAATATCTCCATCAAAATCAATTCAAAATCCAAAATCCAACATCTAGAAACCTCTGTCATCCATCAAAAACACCTCGCTTCAATTATCTAAATCTAAAACAAGGCGTCTCCAAACTTCAGATCTCTTTTCTAGTATCTCTATATTTATCAAAAATGCTACCTTTAAATCTATCAAAGGATTTTTCTCTAGCTCTCGTCGTATTTTGCCTATCTGACCAATTCACTCCACAAATAAGGAGCGAAAATCACAACCGCTGTTATAAATGTATCAACAGCTTCATATAACGCAAGTGGTAATCCATACAACCCCCTTTCCACAAAGTTACAGTAGATTGCATAGAATGCAACGTTGAAAAAGTGGCAAAACAACATCATAGGATATGGCATCATTCCTGAAAGTAATCCTATAGGACCAGTAACACACTTTCCTCCAAGCAAAAAGTACTTGAAGCATCCGGTTTGTAGCACCTGTAAAGCTCTTCTATCTGCTGCAAATAATGTGTACAAGGCAATGGACAAGGTATTTATGACAGCATCTAGTCCCTTTCTCTGTTTATGGAATTCGTCCAACTTGGTGGAGATCAAATCGTAGTCCTCAAAACTTTGCACAGATGATGGATGCAACAACTTGGAGAGCACAACCGCATCGTTCAATCCAACCGTCATCCCACCTCCTGTCAATGGGTGTCTCATGTTTAACGAGTCTCCAAGCATGATCAACCCCTTCTTATTGATCTTTCCCTGATTCAAAGCAGGCAAGTATTGGTTAGGCATCACTCTGAACTTTCGGGTTTCCAATTCCTTTTCGAACTCTTGCTGCAAGGGCTTGGGCAAGATCGGAGCCACCTCGTTTTTCATATAATCGTACATTTCCTGTTGTGTTGGCGACTTGATTGATCTGAATGCACACAAGATTCTGGTTTCTGAGGGGGAAATCTGGTAAACCAACACGGGGGCATGATTACCAAGGAAAGTGTGGCCTCTGTTGGGGCCTGGCAAGGAGGTGTGTTTCAAATGCAACCCAACAAAGTAGGAGCCGATGAAAGGAACATTTTTTGGCGACAACTCCTTTCTGAATTTGGAATAAATCCCGTCGCAGGAAATGGTGAGAGGCGCATGATACTCCTTGAAGACGTCATCCTTTTTGACGCAGACCCCAATGTATTTCCCTTGGTGATCCTTCAATAATTTGCTCACGTTCCCCTCCAACCACGTCACATTCGGCTCGTCTCTCACCATTCTACGCAAATTGGTGAGGAAGTCACCGTGGTGGAAAGCAATGCCTCTGACTCTTTCGTCGTGTTCCCATTCATCTGCCTTGATCGTGGAATCGGAGATCAACTTGTCGTTGCCATCAAAAACGCAGTCTTTTACGGGTCTGACTCTACCTTCTTTGCTGAGCTCACTCTTCAAAGGGTAATCGAGTTTGATGTGCTGCGAATGGAACTTGATATAGTAACCAATGACATCAATGGCCTCGATCCCATTTACCGCCTGGACCATCCCGAGCTCCTTCAACGCCTTCACACCTGCTGGCTGCAACAACTCTCCCACAATACGGTCCGGCTTTGACCAATCTCTTTCCACAATCAAAACCTTTCGACCTTGTCTGGCCATAGCCGTGGCTATGGCTGGGCCAACCACGCCTGCACCGATTACAATAACATCAAACATATCTCTCGTATCTCTAAAGCGTTCGTCTATAACAAAAAGTGGTCTAACCAGTCGCTCTACCAAGTCGCTCTTATATACCAAAAGAACAGCACTTGTCAAGAAACCACACCACTACAAGTTAAAGCAAATTTCACATGCGACTTTTTTTGCCTTCGTATACCTCGTACAAGATATTTTTCTATTAATCTCCGTTTTGGCATGGTATGATGAGAGGGGGAAAGGCTGGTGCGAGATGGAGGGGTATTACTATACTGTCTACTTTATTGTACTAGTCATTACCTGTGCTAGTTATTAATGTGCGTACTTGCATCTGTCTATTGTATACTGTCTACTTTCTACTGTCTACTGTCTACTGTTTACTGTTTACTGTCATTATACTACTCACTATGAATATTTTTATAGCTGACAATTCAACCATTGATTGTGTTCTTTAAAATAATCATTCCATAAATTGCACTCATTATTCCCTTTTTGAATCTAAGCACTTTTCTATGCAATACTTCATCTAAGCCATTCCACTACTCCGTCCACCCTTTCTCTTATCTTCATTTCTATTATCTATGAATTTCACAGCAAAATACACACTTAGCTACTCTATCTATTCATCATCATCATCATCCTCACTCTCTTCATCCGCCTCCTTCAACCAATTAACAAACTGTTCCGTTAATCCTCTCACATACACAACTCTCTCGTCAGTATTCTTATTCCCATCCCACCAGCTGGTAATGATATCTTCCTCCAAAATATCCAAGTCATACAACACCCTGATGGAGAAGAATAAAATCACTTGGTTATATTCTTGGTCCAATAGTGCGGTTTGTTCTTGTAAAATGTTTAAAAGATCGATTCTTTCTTCATCGTTGAAAACCTGTCTCAAGTACATCTTACCCCAACTGTTAAAGATCTTGGATGTAGCGTCTTTAGCCGTCAATGTGTCCGTGGTGACGAAATCCACAATTTTCTTGAACAACGCCTGTGTGGTTGCCAATCTCACCTCATGGTATGTGACATTCATCGACATTCTCAACGTATTCAATTCAAGTAATGCTGTGTCCAAGTCGTGGTTGTTATTTAATGCTCTTTCAACGGTGGCTATGGCTTCTTGGTTGAAGTCTTCCTCTTCGAAATCGTCATCTGTGTATTCGTAGTCTGTGGAAACAACAGATGAGGTGGACATTCTTCTAACCTTGTTCATCCTGTTGTACTTCTTCACCTTGGCGTTTGAAATGGAGTCGATGGACACGTCAGAAATGTTCAATGTCTTCAACTGGTAAAGCATACCAGAATACTGATTGACACCAGAAATCTCAGAATCCGAGTCATCATCCGAGTCGACATCAGAGTTGTACAAGTACCCAACACCGTTATTACCCACAATATCCACATCGTACCCCTGTTCTTCTTCCTTCTTGTCCTCCTTTTCATCGTTCGAACTGTAGAAATCGTCAACCTTGATGATCTTCTTTTCCACAATTCTAGTGTTGCTTGCAATGGTTATGTCCTTATCAATCTTCACATTGAAGGACACCACTGTGCCTGCGTTCAATGTTACGCCCGACGATATGTGTGCTCCATTCCCAACAATGGCAAAGTCAATCACACTGTTGTCTTCAATAACTGCATCGTTCCAAATGTAGGAGTTATTAATGGAGACATTTTTCCCAATCTTGACGTTTCTACCAATGACAGACTTTTTGATACGAGATCCTTCGCCCACAGACGAATTAGACCCAATACTGGTACAGTTCTCAATCTTACATGATTGTGCCAAGATGACCTTGTCTTCCTTGTAGATATGATTGGACTCGTAGGAATAGTTTGTATTACCCATCAAGTTGGAGTCTGGAGTGAGTGGATAGCACCATCTGGCCATGATGTCTTGAGAAACAGCATCATAAGTCGCCCAGCTTTCAACTCTAGCTGCGTATTCCGAGCTGTCTTGCAAGACATAACCGTAGATGGTCTTCTTTAACAAGTCCGAGTTTAATACACCCCTGACAAAGTCGTTTCTCAAGGTCTGGTAATCAAAGTTGTCCAGGAATATCTGAGGAACAATTGGAGCACAGATGTCAATCTGACAGTCTATCAAGTCATTTCTAATGACAAATTCATCCTCCACATCTTCTAATAATTCAAGATCAATGTCAATACCTTCCTTTTCACCATCTACAGGTGGAATTTTAGAGTACAACAAGCACCTGTCTGTTTTCTTGTCCAAAACAAAGGTTGCAGGATCAAGTGGAGATCTGGTTCTGTGCAAGGGCGAAGCAGGACTTAAAACCATGGTGAGAATATGATCCCTGTCTTGCTGTTTCTTCATCTTGTGCACGCTCATGGCCTTGGAGAAGTCAATATTACTCACTACATCCCCACTGACCAAGATGAAGTCCCCAGTAATAAGACCACGGCTATCCAAGTCTCTCATGGCATCACCTACTGATCTCAGATCGGGGCCAACAATGGTCTTGACAATAAAGGGCGAGTTTTTGGAGCTCCACTTGGACTTTTCAATGTATTCCTGGATCTGATCCGCATGCGATGAGCACAATAAGAACACTTCATTAACGCCACTCTTGGCTAAGAACTCCAAGGTGTACTCAATCAAGGGAACGTTTGCCAATGGCAACAAGCATCTGGGCTTCAACGAGGTCAAGGGCATGAACCGGGTTTCAAATGAGTCCGTCAAGACCACACTCTGGAATCTCTCATCCTGGTCCAACTCTTTCTGTTTCTTGTTCTTTGGTGGCATTGCTTGATGTACAAGAAATAGAAAGAAGAATTCTTTTTCTTGAATAGTTCTGGTCACGTGGATGGAAATGACTAAGAAGAAAAGGATGGACAATGCAAAGTTTAGAATGACAGGATCCCAAATAGTTTGAATTTGAAACTGAATGAATGTATTAGATTGGAGCTTGATTTACGGGGTTTTTTGGAATGTAGTAAATTTACTTTAGTATTTGAAAGTGCACATGGAAAGATGGTGCAAGAGGGAAAAGGCAATATCAGCCCTTTTTAGGCAACACAGATCATACTTGTTCTTTAAAAGTGCAAGTTAGTGAGAATTGGGATGTTTCTGATAATTATCTTCTAGTTGAAATAACCTCTTCATGGCTTTTTTTTTTTTTTTATTGTTGCATCAGAAGTTGAGGTCAAAAAAAAAAGAAAGTCCTAATTTGCAGCCAATTCCATTTTGGAACATTTGAATAATAAAACACTTTTTAAAAGTGAACATCATATGTCAAGCGCTGTAGCATCAATGAATTTCTTTTCTTATATCGGTACTCTAGCTTCGTTAATGTATATGCCACAATACTGTGTCATCATCCTGTTGCACCATCTGATGATACCCTGATCACAATCGTCCAATGTTATAGTTACTATCACCTCCAGTGTTATAGTTACAAATCATCACCGGTCAAACAGCTAACATTACTCGTTTACTGTCCTGTTTACATACCGTTTTTCTCGTTTCAAGTTTTCCTGTGCCGACACAAGAAATATTTCTAAGCATCGGTGAAGGCCGAAGGAGGTCTACGTCACGACTGTTTTTTTTTTACTCATTATCATCATTCACTATATACAAACTAACCATAGTTCTACCGCTATTTCTAATTAATCCTCTAATAATCTCTAATTTAATTATACAGCCTTTTCTCTTTCAGCAGCATCCTTTGCGTCCGATTCCCTTTCCAAAATAATTCTCTTCCATTCGGGGATAGGGGCAGGTTTCTTCTTTTCGATTTCTTGCTCCTTGACGGCCAAAATAACAGTACCTAACAACAACATAATAGTGATGGCTTGGGCGTACATTCTTGCCTGGACCGCCTTTTGTGCGGTGGTCAAGATCTTGTCTCTGTTAACATAAACCCAAGAACCGTACATGGAAGCACCCCAAGCAGAGATAATAATAGGGTACTTGTGACCGTCCAAAGTGGAGATAACTTTCTCTGAAGTGGACAAGTTCTTCCACTGGTTGATTTCATCCAAAGCCTTCTGCTGTGTGTACGAAGACTGGTACATGTTTTGATCGTATTCCCAGGAACCTTGATCAGCCCAAAATGCAGCAATACCAACGGTTGGAATAGCGAATAAGGCTGTCTTCATACTAGGAGTGAACCTTTGGAAGAGATGAGCACGTCTGTGCTTCAAGAAAGAAAAGATACCAAAGGCGGTAGCAGCACCGTAGACCAAACCCTTAGACCCTTCGGAGATAATGTGTTGGGTGTGTAATGCTTTTTCTTCAGCTGTAAGGATCTTCATGTTGTAATGTTTTCTTAAAAGTAAAACTAGTCCGAAAAACTTTTGAAAGGAATCCCCTCTATATATACGTATTTCGGGAAAAACCGTAATGAAATGAGACTAAAGGCTATCTAATATATGGCGCGGCAGAAAAAAGGGAGCGGGTGGAAATCCGTAACATGCGTGAATTTGACTCTAGATTACCTTGGGAAGAAGAAGAAAAGCAACAAGCATGGATCACACATTACACGACGTGACTGCAGACCATAGCATGCCAGGCCACGGCATGCCCGGCCACACTATGCCCGAGAGATGTAGTATGAACATGATATTCACTTGGGACTGGAAGAATACATGTGTTATTTTCAAGTGGTGGCACATTAGAACACTTAGCAACTTTATTGTTTCTGTCATAATGATTGTCCTCTTGGGAATTGGGTATGAGTATCTCAAGTACCTTGGAAGCACTTGGGACAGAAGCTACTCCACCATTTCTACTACAAACTCAACCACCTTGAAGAAGCTCAGGTTGAGACTGGCCTTGTTTTATGGGTTCCAGGTTGGTTACTCGTTTTTGATGATGTTGGTCTTTATGACTTACAATGGGTGGTTGATGTTGGCTGTTGCAGTTGGCGCAGGTTTGGGCCATTACATTTTTAGTGCTGGTCTGGACTCACTGGCATCAAGGACCTTGGCGTGTCACTAGGCTAAAGTATCGGAGTACTTAAAATCAGGTCGGTAACTATAGCTACTGCATGGCACAAGTACTTGCCGACTTGCCGTGTTGATCGCTAATACTACACCTTATGGTACTTGTTTCCTTGTTTCTTTTCTATATTTGCATACTCAAATAAATAACTCCATATGAACATCAATTACACACTATATACCCTGTAATGGCCTCGGGTATGTGCGAGGTTTTTTCCACTTGTCCCAATTTTTATGCCTTTATTTTAAAGTTTTGTAGCTCCTAACAGGACGTCTAGAAACGGCTCGGTAATAATAATTTCTTTTGAAGATAAAAAGCTCCTATAAAAGATCTACTCTCCTAAAATCGTTGAAGTATCTTCTGCGGATGGGTGCAAAATTTTGTATTAAAGAAGATAACAAAAGCTAGATATCGTATCGAAAATTGATTTGGATTTCAGAACCGTTTAGAGTGTATGTTCATTTTCACTCGAATATGTGGTATGCATAGCTGGTTGAAATTTAACAATTTGGACATTTTTTAGCAATATTCATAAAAAAATCATTTTTAGTCTTGAACTCTGGTATGACCTGCAAATATAATCATGACTAAAAAAATAATAAAATATTTAAAGGAAAATGAACTATACAGATAGAAGTGATTTATTGATTAATATAAGCTACTTATATATATTACTATTTTTCTCATAAGAATATATTCTATTAATTAGGCTAGTCCTTACTTGGATCATTTGCGGCACATCGACTCTCATTGCACAAACTAATTTAGGTATGTAAGAAGCATCAATCAACCCTAGTGGCTATTGAAGACCTTAACTCCTTTAGCCTAACTCCTTTAGGTACAATATATTTGTCACAATAATATCCTATCTATAGCTTACGAAGTCAGTCAAGTATGTATTAATATCAACGCCTATTGGACAACACTATAAGACAGTCTAGCACTAACCGTTAGGATTCAAGCCTAACATTAACGATCTCTATCGGAAAAAACAGTTTTATTTTGCTACGAATTAGAATCTCGGATTTTCTTCTCCAAGAGATTACACCAAAATTTTTAATACCTGGTGCAACTTCACTTCCGTGCTTTATGACCGACCCATTTATTTGTAAAAAGGGTTTTCAACCAATTGATTTGGTGCCAATTAATTTTTTTAGCCGCTCGATTTTTTTAACGACGTATTTTCTCTCAAAACATATCGTATATTCTACTTAAACAACTATAAAATACCCATTTGAAACACTAAATACGATAAATTATATATTTACCATGTTTTCGTGATTTTACGGGGTTTAATTTTTTGATACTTGGAATGAACTCTGTATGTCACCAAGTATATCGAAATTTTTAACGAGGTGCTCCAGTGGCGCAGAGGTTAGCGCTTCGTGCTTATAGCCGTATTACGACGATTTGGTTATACCATAAGTCACGGTCGTGTGAGGAACGCGACGGTCGTGGGTTCAATCCCCTCCTGGAGCATTTTGTATTTTTTTTTTCGCTATTTTAAATTTGAGAATCGGAATATTGTCGTAACTAGACGTATAATGATAAAAAACACCTTACCATTTTCAGGAAGATTCGAATCCGGATTTACTTTTACGACCATGTATATATTATTTTCGATACATGATTCAAATGGTGCAACTTGCATAATTTTTGAGCACTTTCTGGGCTATATCGAAGAGTAAATGGAAAGAATTAAAAAAACATTCTAGCCTCACTTATATACATGCAAACTTTCCTTACTACTATTCTTCACTATCATACATTCCTTACTACCATTTTTCACCATCATTCCTCTTTACCTTGTATATTGAAAAAGGTTGCAACCTTGAAATTTTGATGTGCGAAAAAAAAAAACCATCTCATCTTGATTTATCAAAAGGTAGTTCATACCAGTTCAAGACAATATGGCTGAAATCGTTAGATACTACTTGGAACTGAGTGTTCCTGAACTTGAAGATTTGAAGGAAAGAGGGATTTTTGAAAAGAATGAACTCACCATGATCATGAGAAGAAGAACAGACTATGAACATCGTATTCATGGAAGAGGCTCCAAGCCTAGAGATTATGTCAAATACAGTGAGTTTGAGATGAACTTGGAGAAGTTAAGAAAGATCAGAATGAAGAGACTTCAATCCGTCAGAATGGTGGATAAGCGTACCACGCTTTGTGACCACGCAGGTGTCCGTAGAATCATGTTTATCTATGAACGTGCCACCAAGAAGTTCCCAGCAGAGTTGCAGCTTTGGAACGAGTACTTGAAGTATGCCAAAGAGTTTGGAGCTGTGACCGTGGTGTATAAAGTATACTCCAAGCTTTTGCAGATGCAGCCTAGAAATGTCGATGCTTGGCTTTCAGCTGCAAAATATGAATTTGAAGTGAATATGAATGCATCTGGTGCCAGATTGTTATTTCAAAGAGGTTTGAGATTAAACTCTGACTCCATTGACTTATGGCTCGGATACGCACAGTTCGAATTGACCTACATCTCTAAGCTTTTGGCTAGAAGAAAAGTGTTGGGTTTAATCACTGAAAAGCAACAGATTGACCAGATGAACCATGAAAAGGAACAAGTTCAAAAAGCACTCGACAAATCAGCCAACTACCATTTGGACGGAATGGATGAAAACGAAGACTTTCAAAATAATGAAGATAAAATCCACTTGCCAACCGGTATAATGAAGGACGAATTGAACCACTTACCTGAAGCGGACATGAATATGTTGGGTAACCCAGAAACAAACCCAGCATTGAAAGGTGACGTGTTTTTGACTGTTTTCGATGTTTGCATACCTGCCTTGGTCAAGTATTTACCTAAGGACGCCACCACCAGTGTTAAGAGAGAAGACAAAGAATTCCAAATACTTAACAAATTCTTGCAAATCGTGGACAAGTTCCCAGATTTGAACAGAGAATACTTGTACTTCCACATCTTGAACTATGCACAAACTAACCATTCTCAAGACTTGAGAACCTTGCTTGTGGATATCACCTTGCCAATCAGAATCATTAATATCAGGGATGAGAAATTATCAGAAAACTTACAAAACTCTGTTAATAAATTTGTTGCCTACAAGAACAAATTAAAAGACATCTCACAAAAGGTAGAATTGACTGATATGTTTGTTACTATTTTGAATAATCAATTTTTGAGTGAGTCTGTGTTACTCGATGATTCAACTAAGGATATTCAAGTATTATTAAAGGCCATCATCAAGAAATGTCGTAGCGTATAGACCAATATAAAAGCTAATTATTATTTTTTTAAAAATCACGTAATAATATCCTTTCTTGCGTACTGTACCTTAACGACTAATCCTGTTTACCCAAAACAATTTCATCATCAAGAGCTTTGTACTTGTGGCCCTTTGCTACCTTCAGGCTTATAGCACGGTAACTAAAAGAAAAGGTGAGAACACTAGAAACCAAAGCAGTAACAAACAAATAAATGTAAAGGAGGTTGTAGGAAATTGGAATAAAGTGCATTGGGAACTTGTAAACCCCGTCTGAATAGGGTAAATTACCTGCAGCGTTCTTACCAGTTAAGGAATTAGACCCCTGGATTTGATCAAACCATCTCACAGCCAAATTCAAAGTCAATTCATCGCCAATTACTATTCTGCTGGTATTTGTACTTACACCATAGGCCACAGCACTAATGACAGAGTTTTCTTCAACTTTGTTATTTGCAGGTTTTGTGATTAAAACATTCATTGCAGGATCAACGTCCAAGTGGGAGTCATGAATCTCGCCCCTAAAGTTGAAAGTCAAGGGAATGTAAGCACCGCCCTTTTCCAAATAGTTCCTTTCATTGCTGACCGGTAATCTGCAACTGAATGGGGAATCCTCGTGGATATACAATTGGAACAAGTGGTACAACTCATCTGTAAAACCAATGGTGCAGTTGGCATCTTCGCTCACACCGTATTTGAAGGACAAAGATCTGCCTGTTTCCTTACATGTAGGGAATGGAACATAGACAATCCTTTCACTCTCGTCAAATTTGTGTTCACCATCCTCGATATTTCTGGAAATACAGTCCACCACCACTTCGTCTCCTATTTCGTAAGGGGTGAAGTCCACAGGGACCTCTTCCTTTCTATCGAGCGGATACCATTGAGCTGATACAACAGACAACAAGGCTATGATTGATACCAGTCCACTTAATCTCATCGTGTCGTCTGTCTTCGGATTTGCACTTATGTGTGACGTTTCGCATTTTTGAAATTATTTCGCTATCAAGCGATAGAAAGGAGGGTCCTAGGGAAAGGTGTTTTGGGGAAGAATGTAGTGTTCTAAGAGGGTGCTGCAGTAAGCAATTTCATATATCGACATGTTGTACGGAAAATCCATAAACTTTGTTTGCATTGTTTGCATTGTTTGTATTGTTAGGTTGTCAAGTCCATTTTTCAATTCTAGTACATGGTGTATGAAATGGAAACCTTCCTATGAGCTCAGTATAATCATAATGTAGAAAATGGGCCCAGAAGGAATAAGAAACAGCGGCATAATCAAGAAAGAATAATCAAGAAAGAAACAAGTATAATTAAGAAATCCACAGTGAACGGAAGAAAGGAATAATGAACGGCATTATCAAGAAAGCTATAACTCAAAACATAATCAAGAAATTGATAATGGACAGAAGCAGTAATTAAGAAATGAATAATAAACACAAGGCGTAATCAAGACATTAATACTGAGAAGGCAGAATAACCATAGTAGACAAGTCAAGATCGGGATAATTTTAATTTTCCGATTTCAGCTGGGTGCAAATAACTTGTCATCGCAAGCATAAAATAGATACGAACACTGTTGTTTATTACATGCATGAATAAGGTTAGTCTACAAAGAACAATCATCCCTTTGAGTGATTTCCTCTGCATATTTTAAACTCAAATTGTCTGTTTTTATATATATATGTATATAAATATATAAATATTCAATTCTCTGACAAAAATGTTACCGTCGCCGGAAATGAGTATCCTCGACTCCTCAAAGTAACGTAAACACAGCGATTTCATAGATAACAATCATACAGCGAAAAACACCAATTAAACCAATTCAATTGTTCTACATTTCTATTTCTTTCGATATATTTTTATTAATACACAAGCTGTGTCAAGATAGCTAAATCAATAAACATCAATAATGTAAACCCTTTAATTATAAATGATCATGAAATAATTTAGTTTCTCTTGGTGAAACGTCTTGGACCTCTTTGAGCAGAGATAGCGACGGTTTGTAAAGGAATCTTGAAACCCAAGGTCTTAACCAAGTCAGCAGTTTCAGCGTCAACTTCCAATTGACCGTTGGTGTGAGACAAGTCCAAAGCAGAAACTTCTGGAACGTATTGATCCTTTCTTTCTCTTTCTTCTTCTTGCAACTTGAAAGAGATACCTCTAACTGGACCCTTTTGAATTCTCTTCATCAAGTGGGTGGTGTAACCAGCAATCTTGTTTCTCAATCTCTTGGATTGGATAACAGCGATTTCAGAAGTCAATCTCTTGTTGGTTTCAAAGTCCAAGGTTAACTTTGGGTAGAAACGTTCAATCAAAACCTTGGAGGCTCTCTTAACGGTTTTAGTTCTAACACGACCCTATTAGATGTTAGTATTCATATCTCTATTTTACTTATCAATTCGTAGTTCTTGGAAGAATGTATTGGTCAACTCTTGGAAGGTAATTTGTTGATTTCTAGAAAATTTTTCATCTCCATCCTCTTGTTCTTGTCCTGATATGCTTAAAATTCAACTTGTTGACGTGATCCGTTCAAAATGCAATATCCTTCGTTTGTCCATTATTTCTCTCTTAAACATAGGTATGCTACATACCATTTTTGATGATTATTCTGTTATACGGTGTATCTAAAAGTTAGAAAGAATTTTCAATCTTGGTTTTTTTTTTTCCTCAAACCGAAACTACTCGCACACTAACTGATTCCTCTGGATAAAAAATTTTCGCCAGTCGCAGAAGATCCTTAACGCAATACTTAACAATATATTCACATCATCATAGTTATATAGGGTTTGTCATGTGACTTATGTGACTTGTTATTTGAGTTTGTTTTTTTCATTTTTCAGAGAGCATGGGGGATATTGAGGGTATGATAAGTAGGCAAAGATAAGGATGATATTAATGGAACAGAATTCAGTAAGATACAGGTGAACAAGTTTACGATCTTTTTTTAATGTTCTTATTTAAATGGTAGAAATCATATGTAATAACATTGAAGAGGGGTAGTTTTCCTATTATATGATAACATACTATAGTATTGAACAACACGTGCGCCCCAACACATGACCACACGACCTCCTTTTTAATGTTTATATACGAAAATATCAACAGAAGTCGTAGTTTAAGAGTTCAAGGTCCGTACAAACAAGTAATCACGCCCCGTGCAATATAATTGGATATACCAAATTGAATAAAATCCAACATTCAATCATAATCCGATACAAGTCCGATTGATTCACACTTCCAATTAGATTGATTCACCTTGGTTGCTGAAACCAAATCCTGGAACAATCCCCACAAAAAATAGTAACTGCAACAAGTCACAATTTTTAAGGTACAGAAAAAAAAATGGATGCAAAAGGAAGGTTATTTCATTGTGATGTATGTTCGAGTGACTGCACTAATCGTATAAGGATCCAGTGTGCTATTTGTTCCGATTATGACCTATGTGTTCCGTGCTTTGCGAGCGGATCTGCTACGGGGGACCATAAACCATGGCATGATTACCGGGTTATTGAGCAAAACACGTATCCTATATTTGAAAAAGATTGGGGCGCTGACGAGGAATTACTTTTGATTCAAGGATGCGAGACGTTAGGGTTAGGAAACTGGCAAGATATTGCTGATCATATTGGAAATCGGCTGAAGGACGAGGTTGCAAAACATTTTTATAAAGTGTATTTGGATTCGAAATATTATCCATTACCTGATATGAAGATGGAATTTATGGATATCTCTCCTTTGGAATTCTTGGATATGCGAAAACAGAGGTTGGATTATAGAAAGAATTTACCACTCCCGCCATTAAAATCCAAACCGGTCGCATCTGTACCATCTTGTCATGAGATTCAAGGTTATATGCCTGGTAGATTAGAATTCGACCATGAGGCGGAAAATGAGGCGGAAATACCAGTCAAGGATCTTATTTTTGATCCCGATGATCTGGCTGGTGAGATTGAATTGAAATTGACTATTTTGGACATTTACAGCTCGAGATTAACCACCCGAGCTGAAAGGAAAAGGTTAATGATTCTTAATAATTTACTAGAGTACAAAAAAATTCAAGCTCAGGATAAGAAAAAATCAAGAGAGGAGAGGGAATTACAGAAAAAAATTAATTGTTTAGCCAAAGTGCTATCCCCAGAGGATTTCAATTTGATAACCAATGATTTCCTTACAGAGTTAAGATGTAGAATGAGAATTCAACAATTGCAAGAGTGGAGGAAAAATGGAATCACCACGATGGAAGATGGTGTCAAATATGAAAAGGATAAGATTGTAAGGCAAAATCACTACCAACGAATGGGGAATGGAGCATTGAGCGCAAGACATTCTAGTACGTTGGCGAACGAAAACATTATGAATTCAGGCTCAATTTCAGGGGCGCTTTCCGGTGGTTCAGGAATCAATGGAATAAGTAATGGACGTAGAATGTTATCGTCACCACAACCTGAGATCAAACCAAAGGTTGGAGCTCGTGCACCATTGGATATTTCCCGGGCTGCTGATTTTGATTTATTGTCAAATGAAGAGAAACAATTGTGTGCAACTTTGAGAATTTTGCCTAAACCTTATCTTGCTATTAAGAATCAACTCATGAAAGAAGCGGTTAAGAATGGAGGCGTGTTGAAGAAGAAGGATGCAAGACAAGCATTGAAGATAGACGTGAACAAGGCATCAAAGATTTATGAATTTTTCGTACAAATGGGCTGGTGTTCCCAAGGATGATATATAGAGCTTTACTGTAATATTATAACGAGAAGAAGTTTAGGCTATTTGTTTTGTAATTCCGTTTCATTTTTTGATCATTTTTTGATCATTTTGACTTGGCCATCAATTCCTGGTGGGAAGGGGGGATCGGTTGACTGCTAAATCTTTTTTTAATTTTGTTTTTATTTATTTATTTATTTATTTATCTTCCATCATTCTTTGCGTTTACTAATAAGTGTGGATAAGTGACTGGCCAGATTTCCCGGTGTTTCTGGATAGAATGAAGGTGCTGACAAATTTGAGAATAAAAAGAGTGGACAAAAACAAAATAAAACACCCACACAACAGAATTGCGGGAGGTGGTTGATCAGAAAGATAAGTAACGTGTCATGCGTAAGAGCGTTTTTCTTTTACAACTAACAGGGTGCTTTTTAATACAAAAAGTATGGTGTTGTTGTTGTTGTTGTTGTTGTTGTTTTTTTTTTTTTTTTTTAAAGCTCTCATTACGAAAAGTAAATGAGGAATTATCCGAGCTTCATTATTATTATGATTCTTCTTTCCATCCTATCTTCAAAATTTTACACTTTTTTCGCATATACTTTGAAGTGAAAATCAGCTGTTTTTTATGGGGTTTAGGTAACACAAATTAAAAAAAAAAAAAAAAAAAAAAAAAAAAAAAGAAAAAGAAAAAAAAAAAAAAAAAAAAAAAAAAAAAAAAAAAAAATTAAAATGAAAAAAAAAAATAAAATTTCAAGTTGAAGGGTTTTTTTTTTTTCCTTAACTATTTTCGGTCTTTAGGTCTATTTTGTAGTTTATTTAGTTTATTTGTAGTTTATTTAGTTTATCTATTTTTAATTCTCTTTATGTTTATTCTAT
>JAKTQU010000002.1:62119-88051 GCA_030579395.1 Aciculoconidium aculeatum
AAAAAAAAAAAAAAAAAAAAAAAAAAAAAAAAAAAGGAAAAGGCTTGGGGTCATCTGAAATTGTCTGCTGGTTGGAGATTGATGGTAGGGAATAGGAACAAGAACAAGAACAAAGAACAAAAATAAAAAATATTGTCACTTCATATCTGTAAAGATAATTTCCAGTTTGTAGTTTCTTCTTGTTCTCGAACCCAGAGGGTTGACAAACTTCAAGTTAAGCTTATAATTCTAAACGCACCATTAATAAATTGGGCCACCTTTTCTGCATTTGTCCCCCAAAATTGTTTGTCGCTTGAAGATTCTCAAGGCAAATGGGAAAAAGGAAAGCAAAAAGAGGGCAAAAAAAATCACCCAAGTCAAATTCTAATTGAAATCCATGAGTTGTTGAAGGACAGATCAACTACAAAAAAAAAAAATACACACACAATTCAGCACGCAGCAGAACAAACTGAGAATACCATTGTTCTTTGGTCCTGACCTTCCATTTCAACACCAGCTGCTTTGCAATAACCACACGCACTAAAACAGGACAAAATCCCACTCCTAGAGGAAATTCTATCACTAAGTTTCCGGGCGGCATTTTATCTTCAATACAAAACTATTTTTTTGATTAGACAACGGAGCAAAGGGGGGGCACGTTATCCCATTCAAAGATTTAACATTTTAATATAATCTAGATATCGTTCTCGAGTATTTTCACGTATTCAGCAATAAAGAAGGAAAAAAGAAGTAGTACCCATAAACTTATCCAAACCCTTGTATGTCCTCACTATGTCAGATTACCTCAAATTCAACTCATACCCTTCAGGAAAGCATAAGGGTAAACATCATATAATCATCGTCGGAGCTGGGATCATAGGCGTGTGTACGGCTTACTATCTAGTGCATCATCCCAAGTTTGATCCAGAGAAGCACTTTATAACAATACTCGAGAGTAAAAGAGTGGCTGGTGGTGCCAGTGGGAAAGCTGGTGGACTTTTAGCATTATGGGCTTTCCCTCAACAAATCGTACCTTTATCATTCCAACTACATCAAGAATTGTCAGACAAGTATAACGGGGAGGAAGAATGGGGGTATAGGCGGTTGACTACCGTCTCCCTTGAAGGAGACCTCAGTCATTTAGCCAAAGAATCCGATGATGACAGTAGTGGAGAGCTGGAAGATGACGAAGATGACGATGAAAACGACGAAAACGACACATCAAGTATCGTACAAAAACAGGATAGCAGAGTTTCAATTGATCATCACTCCCACAATAAAGACATTAATAATAACTCATCACATATAACCAGTAACATCGAATCATCAAAAGGAGAAACACAATTAGGAAGTAACGAAACACACAGCATTGAAATGGACGAGGAGGATGGCGACCACGAGGATGACGATGATGACGACGACTCTGATCTTTTCGAAGATGCAAATGCTGAACTCAGCTCTGTACATTCAGAGAACTTCCATATACAAGATACCACTGAGTCTTTCAAGAAATCAAGAAGGCATAACTCGAACTCGTCATCTTCATTATCAGACAAACCACCCAAGAAAACATCCAGAGCCATCCGTTCCGCCTCAAACACAGATACTCCACCCACTTCTAAATTGCCTACGGATTTGAACTGGATAACGGGGGCATTGATTGGAAGCTGTTCTACTTTGGGAGGAACGGATTCCACCGCTCAAGTGCACCCATACAAGTTCACCACATTCATGTTAAAGAAGGCCGTGCAGGATTCAAGGGGCGCTATAGAATTGATAATAGGTAAGGTTGACGAAACGCTTTACTCGATGGAAACAGGACAAGCCACCGGGGTCTCGTACCAACCAACCTCTGTTCGAGAGATCTCTTCAAACCCAAACACCTATGGGGTGGCTCCAGGCCAACCTCTGTCCTTTGGCAAGAATCCTCCTGTAAAGCTTTACGGGGATCAAATTGTGCTAGCCGTTGGTCCATGGACGTCTAAGATTTTGCCCGATTGTCCTATTTCAGGTTTACGAGCCCATTCCATCACAGTGTCTCCATTCAAAGACCAACCCGTTTCTCCCTACGCCATTTTCACGGAGTTCAAAACAGGCTCCCACTCATACATATCACCGGAAATATACGCAAGACAGGATGAGGTGTATGTTTGTGGAGAGGGCGACTCTGCCGTTGGTGTTCCTGAAACCACCGACGATGTCGAGGTTGTGAAATCGAAATGTGATGAATTATTCAGACAAGTGGGAAAGATCTCGCCCAACTTGAAGAAGGGCCATATCTTGAAGAAACAGGCATGTTATTTGCCTGTTTTGGATGTGCCGTCGCTGAGTGGTCCTTTGATTGGGGAGACCAACGTGGAGAACTTGTTTTTGGCATCTGGTCATTCATGCTGGGGCGTCAACAATGCCCCAGGTACCGGTAAGATCATGAGTGAAATGTTATTGGATGGGTTCAGTAACCTGGCAGACACGTCAGGTTTGGATCCTTCGTTATACTTTGATGCAAGTGTCTTGGTTAGTGACGATGAATTGGATTATGCTAGTGAAGAGGAAAGTTTAGCAGCCGAGAACAAACAACAAGCCGAGGAGGAAGTATATTTCAGCATGAACCCTAGATCTCCATCTGGCAAACAACAGGCTAGAAGATTCCATATCTCAAACGGATATGGAAATGGTGCTGGAAATACAAACAGCAGTAATAGTTCAGAGACTGGGGAAAGTGAAGAGGAATGGTGAGAATTTGTTGACAAATATTTTGCATTTTATTTGCTATTTGCTTTGGTTTGGTTTGGTTCGATAATCATGGTTACGAGAAATTGATGATTAGATCTACATAAAATATTCAGGTTTATTCGATAATGGAGTACTTATTTATTGTGTATACTAAATGTATTTCAATTAAAAATCTCAATCCTTTTTCTTATCTAAAAGAATGGATTCTTGTAATGACTTTGCCGGGGTTATTTTCAGCTTCAAATATTGGAATGCGTTGATAGACTTTATAGTAAACAACGAACCCAACATTAAAAGGATGGTGGTTAACAATTTTTCATGTTTGGACCACAAATTCATATCGAAAAAGTGGATTTCGTCTCTTTTCCGATTGCTTATATATCTATGGTTGGTATCCCTAGGAGGGGTCCAGTCTGGATCCACTTCACGGAAATTGACGTTTCTCTCGATTTCATGTTGTCTACTTGGATCATTGGTGATTTCATGGAAGATTTCGAAATTTGCAGGATTGTTTCTCATGACATGTTGAGGGATTGGGTGGATTGAGCTCAAGGTATCACTGGTCAAGATAATGGTGTAATGAGGAGAGGGTAATTTTCTGATGATTTTACGAATCAATTCATCGTGTTCTCTGATTGTATGGATTCTGTAGTCATGTTCTTCTGGAAGTTCACTCATGTCGACTCGAATTACTCTTGTTCTGGTATCAAAATAATCAGACACATCGTCGTCCTCCTCCAGAACATGGATCTTCTCGGCGTCACAATTTTTGATGATGTAGCTTTCAAGAAAGTCAAGATCGAGTGGATCTGCCACTCTTGGTAATCCAATAACGGTGGAAGCCAAAGCCGTGTAACGTCTAAGAAACTTCCAGTCTTCTGCTTTGTCGTCAGTCAAGTCCAGGTAAAGTAGACCAGGTTGGTTTACGATAATGTACTCGTCTGAGGAGCACTCTGTGATTAGCTTTTTCACAAGATTGGTTACAGATGTAACGTTATGGAGATAGATGTTGTCATCGTGGACTTCATTTCGAAGATTGGGCACCACTTTGTGGGAAGCCATCAAAAATGGAACTGCCTTGATACATAGAACGGTATGTATCAAGAAGACAAGTGAGAGCAACTGGACAGATTTCATTATTTAACTACATGAAGGTGTTCTTTTTTAACACACAATCCAAACACCTATACTAGAATGTTCCTGGGCACGTGATATGCACCGAAACTAGATTGTCTCTCCATAAGGGCATACGGCACATTATTAAATATGGAAGCCACTAGGTTGAGTTTTTTCTTTTAGCAGACATGTCGGATACAGAGAGACCTTTAGAATACGCCGGGAAGTTTGTTGACTTTGTCAACGCCTCTCCAACACCATACCATGCAGTCAATTCGGTCAAGATCGAATTGGTCCAAGCAGGCTTTACCGAATTAACGGAAAGAGAAGACTGGAACAGCACGCTCCAGCTCGGAGGCAAGTACTTTGTCACCAGAAACGCATCCTCGCTCATCTCTTTCACCGTTGGTAGCAAGTTTGAGGACGGGAACGGGATTTCCATAGTTGGTGCTCACACCGATTCCCCATGTTTAAGAATCAAGCCAATTTCCAAAAAGTCTGCTGAGGGCTTCATTCAAGTTGGTGTGGAGCAGTATGGTGGTTTAATCGCACACTCCTGGTTTGATAGAGACTTGTCTATTGCCGGTAGAGTTTACGTGAACCAAGATGGCCAATATGTTCCCAAGTTGATCAAGATTGACAGACCTTTGTTGAGAATCCCAACCTTGGCTATCCATTTGAACAGAGAAGTGAATACGAAATTCGAATTTAACAAGGAAACCAAGTTGGTTCCTATTGCTGGACAAGTGGCCTTGGATAAAAACGAAACCAAGAAGAAGACGGGCCACAGCTGTGCAGACGATCCAGAATTGCAATTATCCCCTGAACAATTTGAATCGGTGCAACATGTAGTCACCAGACACAACGAATCCTTGATCCAATTGATCGCAGCCGAACTTGATGTTTCTGTTGAACAAATTGAGGATTTCGAGTTGGTTTTGTTTGATCACCAAAAATCCACCATTGGTGGTCTTAACAATGAGTTTATTTTCTCTCCAAGATTGGATAACTTGACTTCTTGTTTTGCTGCCACGGTTGGGTTGATTGAATCCGTGGATACTTTATCTGAACAAAGAGGTATCCAAATGATCTCTCTTTTCGATCACGAAGAAATCGGGTCTGTATCTGCCCAAGGTGCTGATTCAACCTTCTTACCTGACGTGTTGCTGAGATTGACTAAAGTCAACTTCACTTCTTCTGAAAACAAAGATTACTTTTACCAATCTATGGCTAAGTCTTTTCTTTTGTCTTCGGATATGGCCCATGGTGTTCACCCAAACTACTCTGAGGCTTATGAGTCCAACAACAGACCACATGTCAACCAGGGTCCTGTTATTAAAATCAATGCCAACCAAAGATATGCTACCAATTCTCCAGGTATTGTTTTGATCAAAAAGATTGCCAACTTTGCAAAGGTTCCTTTACAATTGTTTGTGGTTAGAAACGATTCTCCTTGTGGATCCACCATTGGACCTATTTTATCTGCCAAGTTGGGGATCAGAACCTTGGATTTGGGGAACCCGCAATTGTCCATGCACTCAATTAGAGAAACTGGTGGTACTTTTGATGTAGTCAGATTGAGCGACTTGTTCAAATCATTCTTTCACAACTACGCTGATTTAGAAGAAAAGGTTTTGTGTGATAATGTTAAGATTTAATATATATATACAGTAGCGGCTAATCCTTTGTTTCCACGGGGAATACATTGCGGCTTGAATACCCAATAACATTGCCTGCTGGGTAATATGAGCATATTATGTATGTTCCCCAAACTGGGTTACAATATTTGTAGGCACATCCCAATGAAAATGTACTATTCCAAACCATTGCTGTGAAATGATTGTAAGTATTTTCTGATCCATAAGAGTATGTTGCTCCTTCGTTATACCATGCATCAATGGCTCCAGTATCGGTATACCCAACAGCCAAATTCTCGCCAAAAGATCCACCCGAGTGTTGCAAGATTCCCGAGCAATTGTATGCATCAGCATAATTCTGTGCATACACATAAGCAGAACTGTTCCAATGAAGAGGTTGACTATCATGTAATTGTCTCTTTTGGTTGTGAAGACTAACCATTTCATCAGCAAAAGTTTGGTTAAAAGATGATGTTTCTGTTACAACGGTGGTGGCAGTTTTAGTGCCACGGATTGCCGGTGTTATAGACACCGAAGTCCTGGTTGCTGGAAGGTCTGGAACTTTGGTGCTATGGTATGGCATCACAATAACGTTTACATATACGGTTCGAGTAACAACAGCAGTGCTAACAAGCACCAAATAATAAAAGAAGATAATCATAGTGTCTTGGGGGTGATAAAAAACAAAAAGGTTTGATCATTCATTATATACTTTGCTTACTTCAAAAGCTACACCTCATATTTTGCACCCAATGAACTTCTTCACACTCTTGTTACATCAACAAAACGAGTTTCTTTTTTTTTGCACCCAAACTTAAAACAGATTCCAAAATCCCAAAAGTTTCGTTCGATATCAGTTACAAATATGAAAGGCTTCTGAGTATCGGAACAACTGTAGAGGCTTAGAGAAAGAAATGTGTCATAGTTGAGTTCTTGTTATTGTGATGATTTCTTAGGCATCTTAACCACTCACACGTGATTTCCACACATGTGACATCTCGCAATTTACTCTTCATATTTCATATTCGCCTCCTATAGCATTTTGTATGTACGGCGCCGATCAAAAAAGAGAGTGTGTGTTGAACTAGTATTGCCACACTTTGGTACTTTGGTGCCACATACTGACATGGAACGGCAGAAGCAATGCAATATATAATCCAACAATAGATAAGATTTGTTCTATGGGCTTATCAGCTGTCAAAAGGGTTCAAACGGTGGTTTAGAGATCTATTACCTCGTGGCATATTTTCTAGCTGACAAATTTAATAGCTCAAAATTCTTCTATACATATATTGCTGCAAAAAACTGTGGTTCCTCCTCATTGCAAATAATTTTTTTAGCAGGGCATTTTTGTCAGCAGGCTGCAATACATGTTGTCTATATATAAAATGGTATATAATGGGGGAAAATAATTCTGTATAGTTGTCTTGATATAAATTTTGTAATAGCCATAGGATCCTGCAAGAAATGTCCAAAGACATAGGAACTACTGTTGATTTAGAGAGGAACTCCGACACCTCGGCCTCGGTCTCAGTTGAAGAAGGTACCACCACTAAGGAAAACTTAACAAGAGCCCTTAATGCTAGACAAATCAATATGATCACCATTGCTGGTGTCATCGGAACTGGGTTGTACTTGGGGACTGGGAAAGCCTTGGCTACTGGTGGTCCGTTGTCTTTGTTGCTAGCATACTTGCTTATTGGTGTTCTTGTCTACTGTACCATGTTGGCCCTTGGTGAAATGGCTGTGCAATATCCCGTGTCCGGTTCGTTTACCAGTTATGCAAAGAGATTTGGAAGTGAATCCTTGGGGTTTGCCATTTTGTTGAACTACTGGTTCAATGACGCGGCCTCGGTCGCTAGTGATTTGACTGCCTTGCAATTGGTGATGCAATACTGGACTGACTTTCCATTTTGGGCCATTTCTCTCATCTTTTGGTTCTTGTTGTTGTCACTTAACATTTTCCACGTCAAGTTCTATGGAGAAACTGAATACTGGTTGGCTTTGCTCAAGGTTATTTCCATTTTGATGTTCTTCATCATTAGTATTATTGTCAATGCTGGGAAGAATCCAGAGCATCAATATATCGGATTCAAGTTGTGGAGTCATGGTGACGCCCCATTTGTCAATGGCTTTAGAGGGTTTGCCAAGGTTTTCGTCACGGCTGCCTTTGCCTATGGTGGTGTCGAGTCCATCACATTGACTGCAGCCGAAACCATCAACCCAACTGTTGTGATCAGAAGAACCACCAAGAATGTTTTCTGGAGAATTTTGATTTTCTACGTTTTTACAGCCTTCTTTATTGGGATGAACATCCCATACGACTATCCAAACTTGAATAGCAAGAATATCACCACATCTCCTTTCACCATTACCTTCCAAATGGTTGGTGCAAAGGGTGGTGGGAGTTTCATGAATGCAGTCATTTTGACCTCGGTCATTTCTGCCGGTAACCATGCCCTCTTTGCTGGATCTAGATTGGCCTACAATTTGGGGACTTTGGGATACTTCCCCAAGATTTTCACCAGAGTCAACCGCTGGAAAATCCCATACGTTGCCGTCCTTTTCACTTGGTTGTTTGGTGGGCTTTGTTTTGCATCCTCCTTCATTGGTGCAGGTACTGTCTGGGCCTGGTTGCAAAGTATAGTTGGTCTTTCAAACTTGATCTGTTGGTGGCTCATTGGTTTTACTTCGATTCGTTTTAGAAAGGGTTTGGCCAAGCAAGGTAGAACCGATGAGCTTCTTTTCAGAAACTGGACTTATCCTTATGGTCCTTGGTTTATTGTCATCTTTGGTGCCTTTGTGATTTTGGTTCAAGGATGGTCCACCTTCTCGCCATTTTCCGTTTCCGATTTCTTCCAGTCCTATCTTGAACTTGGTGTCTTCCCATTATGTTATTTGATTTGGTGGGTATATAAGAGAGATAAGTTTGTCAAGTATGAAGACATGGATTTCGATGCTGATAGATACTACGAGACTGAGGAGGAAGCACAGATGAACGCATACAGGCAATCTTTGAAAGGATGGCCCAAGTTTAAGCATACTTTTTCAAGCAACTTTTTTTAAACCCTTTGCAAAAGACTTCTTTATGACCTACCACCAGGATAATATCTTGGTATACATTATGATTTTTATTTCTCCGTTAATTTTATAGATTTTTGTTTGTTAGCCACTAATAGCATGACTTGGTTAAATACCTGTAAGAGAATAATAGAAGGGTTTAAAACTGTGAATGTTCCAAAATAGAGACCTTTAACCTAAAGATATGTGGTGTCTTCTCTACATCATTATTTCCTTGTGCTGATATTAATGGATTTAATTCAGTTTTTTTTCTATATACATACCATCAGATCATCACTTGAACTTCGAAATCTTCCTCTAATTCTGTTTCCCCCACTGTAGCATTCAAGTCTAGTTCTTCGTCGTCAAATATAAGTTTGGCGTTTTCGCACGAAGAAAGGCCCTTTGAATCGAGGTAATGCGTTAGTAACTTACGAATCGGGGTCTTTGAGCTCACTTCAACTTCAATCCTCTTATTGTCTTTTCCTTTTAACCCAATAACAAAATATCCAGTTGGCTTTGGGTTTTCGAGATCTGGTGTCTCCTCGATCTTCTCTGGGGTGATTTCTACAACGTAGTCGTCCTCATACCTCATAACATCGTCTTCAGGTTTCTTTTGAACCACTTTCAATATGGAGGCATCATCCGGAGAGAGGTCTTCCTGAGAGAGAATATCTTTAGATTCAGAGTCCTTTTCTGTGGTTGTGAATTCTGGATAAACATCTGCATAGTTTTCAGAGTTCACCTTTGGTATCAAAATGCAGTTTATATACGTGGGTTCCATTTTCTCTGTATCGCACGTGGGCTCTTGAGATTTGTCCAAAGGCGGGATACGAAGAGTTCTAGGCTTGAAGAAAGACTTCAACTCCATTTTTCCTTCAATCCAGACCAAAGTGGCCAACTCAGGTGAATACTGCTTTATGTACACTTGGTTCATTGCTGGCAGGAACTTTTTAGCAAAATGAAGACACACTGATTGAAGTATCGAGGAAAACTTTTTAGTTCCATTGACGCCAAAGTCACAGAAAGTGCTAGGGTCATGGTTAGGTGGAGCCGGTAGTTTTGTGTATATTCTTATTATGTATGGCCGTCGTTTCTCTTCATTTTCAGAGAAGACGTATTTGCTTTCAGTTGTGGTATCTTGAGTGGTAACTTCGATGGGGTCTTCTGTTATTTCAATTATTTCCTTTTCCTCCACCTCATCAACATCCACATCGGTATCATAGTCGTCTTGGTCATGTCGTATCAAACCTTGGTCAGCACGCAACTGTTCTTGGATTTTGAGCCTAATGGCTTCCCTGTCAATGTGTGGGGACGAAACAATCACCTCTTGCTGTGTTTCGACGAGAACAGGGGGTGTAATTTGAGGAAGAACATCGTGGACGTCTTTTAGATTTGCAAATTCTTCAGGGAGGTCAATCACTATCAGGGTAGGGCCAAAGGATGGGGACTGCTCCTGTAGATTGGTAAGCTGTGGTGGTGGTGTTTGAATCATTGAAGATGATGATTTCAGTTTCTTTGACTTGCTCTTCTTTTTCTTCTTTTCAAAAGATGAAGACAAGGAGAAGAAGTCATCATCTATCCAACTTCTCTTCTTTTTAGACTTGTGACTTGTAGAAGGTGTATTTTGCACTGGTGTGACGCTTGTGTGCTCAAGATCAATCTGAGTGTGTTCCCCAGGCACGGTCTCCTCGTTCCGAGTGTCTCCATTCATCGACTCGTCCTGGAATTCACTCAAAGATCCATCAACAACAGACATGATAAATCCAGCGGACTTCTGTAATAGACTCTAACTTTTTTTAAAACCATTTTTTAAGATGGTTGCAGCATTTTTTTTGAATTTATCTGAAAAACAAACAAAATTTGTAAAGAATTGGATACAAGAAAAGTATATTATGGGATCGAAACCAAGAGACGGGTCGTACAAGACGCGACTCATACACCACCAGGGCTTTGATACTGATTTCTATGAAAACACATTGCAGTACCAGAAAAACTGGGGTCATACTTTGTTCACATTTGAAGAGGCTAGGTTGAAGAAACTACTTGACCAAGGGGAGCTCAAGCCCAAGCAATTCCCAGTGGTACCTACTGTGGCTCTTTCTGACTTTGAAGAAGAGCAGATCAACGACATAAATGGCTTAGTTAAAGACAAATTAGATTTAAAATTGGTTCAAGATCTGGACGATGTGCCTATCAGTATTGACTTTGGGCTGCTGCATCCGATTCCTACACATCTAAAAAGACACGGGTTACTACTAAATGCTGGTGGTGCCATCACGTCAATGAAGTGGTTACCCACCCCATTGGACAACTCTGAAGCCGAGTACCAATATTTGGCCCTATCCACAGTGTATACCCCTGCTGGGCTCGAAGCCATAGTAAATAACCCTCAATTGAGCATTTTCAATGAAAACAAAAACTCCCAAATCAAGTCTACAATTCAAATATGGAAGTACCACTTGAAATATAATATCATTGATATTGAGAAAATAATAGACACTTCCAGTTTAGGTGCCACCACTAGCCTTAATTGGGCACCGGTTCATGTGGAAGACCCCAATGTAATAGGTGTTTTGACTGGGGTATTCACCGATGGGAAATTCCATTTCTTTAAAATTAAACCTTTCAAACCTTCTCAAAGAAATCTCTCTAGATACAGCAGATTAATATCACCTTCGTTAACATTCACAGCTTCCACCAGTCCACAAGTTTCCAAACTCTCCAATTTTACTGCATATGACTTTCTCGGGAATGATAAAGTGCTTATAGGTGCAAATGATGGGAAACTCTTTGAATTTCTACTCCCATTTCCAAATCCCGTGAGTGAAGAGGAAATCAAGATACCCTCTTACGTGACGTATATAACAGGCACTCCAATAACCACGGTATTTATTTCTGACCTAGACGAAGAGGCAAAGTTTTTGGTTTTTGTAAATTCTACGGGGGCAACTACCATTGCCTATGATTATTCTAATTCGCTCCAAGGCAGAGTTCCTTGTGTAATCAATTCACAAATAAGGCCAACTCAAAATCGTGAGCTTAAAATGATACTTTACCCCCACTCGTTCGATTTGATTGGGTACACGTTTTATCGAACTATCCATGAAACTGCTAGTACAATTGTTCGATTAGAAACATATGCCTCTGCCATCCAACTGTCAGAAATATTGGGACACCCATTGAGCTTAATAGGGACTGGTGCAGGAGAAGTTGTTTTAGTGAACCAGGCTAGAAAATTTTTGCATGGATTAAAGCCGTCGAATAAATTGATTGTTCCATTGCAGTTATGGAAATTGACTTTTGATAACAACCAACTTAGGTTACATTCGGATTTCAGAACTTTCCCTCTAGAATCTCCGCAACAAGATCCGCTCAATCCATCTGAAGTTCTTATTTCCCATTTGGCATGGAACGAAAATATCGCCGGTAGTTCTATTTACAGCGTGGGATGCTCTAGTGGGTTGCTTATTTTGGAAAGATTACATGTGAATTAAATCATAACCATATTCATTTTATTCATTCGTTGTAGTATTTTTTTTTCTTTTACCCTACAATTTTGCTCTGGAGTGAAAAATTCCAGTCCTTAATTTAGAAACTGCCCATAACGTACATTTTTTTTTTTCCACTTATCTTGTATTTGCACATTTATACAACACGGCCAAAATAAGGTTTAAGCTTTGTTATTTCATACGCGTAGATATTTTAAGTTTTTTGTTGTATTGATACGTGGATTGATACGTGGATTGATACGTGGGTTGATACGTGGATTGATATGTCAATTCCTAAATATGAAATTTTAATACACCTAAAGAAACAATGGACATGGAGCGTATAAATTCGAGCCGTACGAGCCAGCTCGGAAAAGATAAGCCTAATATTGCACTATTTCGGACAGAGCTTGAAGTTATTCCAGCAGTTGTTTGTTTTTAATTGTTCAAAAGTCACCAAAGGGGTTAGGCCATTTCCGTATTTCTAGGACTATTGCTTTTAAACTTTTAAAATTTGTCTTTCCGTTCCATTGTTTTCTTTGCTACGTTCCTTTTTCGCAGTTGCAAAAGCCCCTGTATATGCAGCAAACGCACAAGTCTTGGCTGCGAGTGCAATTCTGCACATGGAACCTTAACCTCACAGACAAGTATATATAGAGGGCTCGAGTCTCGTACTTTTCTACTTCTTCTACACTATCAAGCCAACTTTTACTTTCGCTTTTACTACCACCACCACTATTACAATGCAATTCTCTACCGCTGTTTCTATCGCTGCTTTGTCTGCTGGTGCTTTAGCTGGCTACACCAACGGTACTGCCACTGACGCTGCTAGCACTGTCACTGGTTACACCACCTACTGCCCAGAAGCTACCACCATTGTGATCACTACTTGTCACAAGGAAGCTTGTGCTCCTACCAGTATCACTGTCACCGGTCCAACCACCGTCACCGTTACTGAGGAATGTATCGTCCCAACCGAAACCGTTCACCCAACTGAGACTGAAACCGTCCCATGTGATGAATGCCACAAGACTGAAGAGCCAAAGACCGAAGCTCCAACCCCAGCTCCAACCAGCGCTTCCCCAGATGTTGAACCAACTGTTCCATCTTTCGACAACGCCGGTGTTAAGCCAGTTGCTGGTGCCCTTTCTGGTCTTGCCATCATTGCTGCTGTCTTCTTGTAAGTAGCATAGTCCCAATTTCGATTTTCTTTTAATATTGCCTTAGACACAGGTGATCACTGTGAAAAAGTTTGTTTAGTATAATATATTCGGTTTTAATTTTTTTCTATTTTGTAACCAATACGTTAGCGAACCCTTTGGATTTCAAAAGTTCTGGGGAATGCGTGAAGCATTAGTTAGCCGAACCGAGACTTTCTGAGACAAGCGGCCGTGGACGTGACTCAATACTCCTTCCTCCGCCTTCCGTTATATATCCTCTTTAGGGAATAACTTTATGCAATTGGTATAAAAGTTTAATGTATAAAACCGCCTTCTCCCTCTTACAGAATGTGTTCTTATTTCTTCATTTGATAATTTAATGAGTTCATTTGATATTTTAATAAATGGGAAATAACGGGTCAACATTTTCACTCCACTTATTCAACCCTCCCTTCACATCCTTAACTCTTGTATAACCAAACTCCTCAATTAGTTTTCTGGCTGCAAGCTGAGAATCATTTCCAAATCTACAAACAACAAAGATAGGAGAATCCTTTTTAGCTTTTGGAAGAGCCAAACTTAAATCATCCAATTTTTTAAATGTAGGATCCCAAGGTATGTTTATGGAATTGTTTAACTTTGCGATTGAATATTGCTCCTTTGGTCTCACATCTATTATAATCGGTTGTTCTAGTTCTTTGGTTACTTTTTGGAATTCCAATGCTGAAATTCTAAGTTTAGGGTCCAATGGGGTGAAAGCGGCATTGCCACAAAATGCCGCATAGTTGATAACCCCGTTTACTATATCTAGCTTTGATACGGTTGGATTAACTCCGCAAACTTGGCAATTAGCTTGCCTATTTCTCATTTTGAACACTCTAAATTGTTGTTGAGGATAAGCTGAGTACATTGAAAGAAAAGGCTTGAATGTTTCCAAAGTGTAGAATCCCGTAAGCATCTTTATAGTCTCAACAGCCATAGAAACCCCAGTCAAACCGATAACTGGTCCAATGACCCCACCGTCAGAACAAGATGTCACAGATTCAGGTGATGGAGGCTTTGGGTAAAAGCATCTATAACATGGACCTACATTGTTAAAGTTTAGGATGCTAAGTTGGCCATCAGTTTTCAATCCCGATCCACTGACAATGGTCTTCCCACATAACACAGAGACATCATTGATCAAGTATCTAATAGCAGGCGAATCTGTACAATCCAAAACCAAGTCATACTGTGAAATGATTTCAAAGGCGTTTTCTGGGACAAGTCTGCGTGGGTATGTGGTGACAGACACTGTGGGATTCAATTTGGAGATGTATAATTTGGCAGATTCACATTTCAACATACCGACACTTTCTGTAGTGTGAAGAACTTGTCTATGAAGATTACTGGCATCCACCACATCGTGGTCTATGATCCCAATATTCCCAACACCAGCAGCAGCTAGATAGAGCAAGGCAGGACATCCCAACCCCCCGGCACCAACTACTAGTATCTTTGATTTCTTTAACTTTAGTTGGGACTCTAGGGCCCCAAACTGTGGCACTAGCATTTGCCTACCATACCTTTTATACTCATCGAGCAGAAGTCCATTCACAAGCTCATCGCAAGCTTCGAATTTTGGTTGGGTGGCTAGTTGGTCTTTAAGAGACTTGTTCTCAAGCTCAAGCCTTTCTATCTTTGCCAATAGTTCTTCCGTTGATGACATTCTACACACGATGGATTTTTTTACTTTAAAGCAGCAAAATGCGAGATGAATTATGAAAATGATGAAAGAGCTGAATACTGCAAAGACCTTCTTTTTGAAACGCTAATACATTTTTGTTTATATATTGTTTTACCTATACAATCTTTTGCTTGACAAAGAAGCTCTTCAAGTGACGTAATTGGTAAGTACAAGTACCAATCAAGACAAGAAATTGAATAATAGTCCATCTAATGACTCTTGCGTTGGTGTTTTCAGATTGGTCTCTGAAGAGAGCTTCTCTTTCTCTTATACTTTCTTGTTCAAAGTGGATTTCTTGTAACTTCTGGTTCAAGGACTGGACTTTCAAGGTCAAACCGTCAACCTTCTTGGTGGACTTTGAATCAGCGTAGTCATGGGCAGAACCGATAGCAACGTCAAAGAAGATACGGTGCCTCTTGCCATTGAAGCCGCTTTCATAAGTAGGAGTCAAACAGAACTTGTGTTCACCAGCGTCCAACGAGGTGAAGGTGAAGGCACCATTTGGAGTAGATTTTTGTGTGACAACTCTATGGTTGTTGTCAAAGGTTTCGTCAATTGTAATTTGAACCTTCAAATTAGGGTTCTTAGCAAATTCTCCAGTGCCTTCTCCAAGCTGTTCCAAAGCTTCGATCTGGCCAACAACCAAGGTGTCTTGTGGTAATTCCTCAAAGAAACATCTAGTGTCACCGGTGTACAAGTAAAAGTGCAAGGCATTAACAGCTTGAAAGAAGGCCAAGAACAAGGCGACGAATCTACCAATCTTTAACATCTTACTAAAATGGTTCTTGAAAAGGGTTCGTTGGTTGTTATTTTTCTTTCTCCAAAGCTTTTTTGACGCGTGGCATTTTTTTATAGAGAATATGGAAACACGGAACATGAAAACAACTGAGAAATGTTCAGAGGTGGCGTGTATATGTTGGGTTCGTATGTGATATTGAAATGTTATTTGTTATTATACATGTCGGGTGAAATATTGAAGTATTGAAATATCGAAATACCTCATGGTATAAATGGAAGTTGTTGGATCGATTAGATCTTCATATTCATCATTAAACTTCCAGGGATGAAAAAAAACAATGTTTGTTTTATCGACCTTTCTCTATATCTATATGTTATTCCTACTTAGTTTTTCTCTTGTTAATGATTTTCTTCTTAAGATGCTTCTTCATCTTTGTTTTCCTCTTTTCCTGCTTGGCCAATTTTGCAGCCTCTTTTCTTGCCTTTTTGTCATCTTTGTCTTCATTCTTCTTACCCTTCAAAATAGTTTCTTTGGAAACCCATTCAGAATCTTCTCCCTCTTCATCATCAGAATCATCGTCACTATCACTGTCCTCACTATCCGAATCATCAGAGCCATCTTCATTGGAGTCTTCTCCTTCTCCCTCTTGTCCATTTTCAATAACATTTCCATCCTTATCCACTAATTGCTTCAAAGTAAGCACCTTACCTTCGGAAAACTTTTGGAAATCTCTTTCATCCAAATGATTCAACGACCTAACCATATGTAAAGATCTAAAAATCTCATCTTCAATCTCGTCATCTCCGTCAGTCTTCAATGTTATCAGTTCCAAATATTTGGAAAGCTCTTCGTCTGTATTATCAGCCAAACCCAACTTTGCACACTCATTAATGATATACTGGAAAATCTCTCTCTCTGGATATACATTGATCTTCTTCTTGGAAAAGAAATCATTCACATTCTTGATATCCATTCTCAAAAAATCAAGTGACATGGGGTGTTCTGGTTCAACCGATTGGGAAACATCAATGATGTAAAGTTTGTCCTTGTGAACAATGGAGTTGTATTCACTCAAGTCCGCATGGACTAATCTACATTCTTGGTACATTCTTCTCATATAGAAAAGCATTTGGTGGTAGTAATGAACAATTTCATCGACATCTTTGAAGGGATGATCTCTTAATTTAGGAGAGGGTTGACCCTTCCCCTTGGTAAGATATTCCATCACCAAGACATGTGACCTTAACTCCACTGGCTTGGGGCACGGTATTCCGTTCAAATATAATCTCTTCAAGTTTCTGAATTCTTTTTCAGCCCATAATTTCACCATTTTTCTTGGATTACTTTGATTCTTTTGGTGCCTAAATCTGAACTCACCATCCACATATCTTTCTCTATCCTTGAACACCAAAATAGAAGTTTTGTAAATCTTGACAGCATACTCTTCTGTGGTTACTTCTGGGTCTTCGTGGTCTCCGTGGTAAACATTAGCTTCTTTACCAGTACTAATACACCCGTTAATTCGAGAAAGAATCCCTTTATTAATGATTTTCGCCAAAAACCCCATGGTTCTAGGATCCAAGACCTGTTCAACAGTGGCTCTGTTAGCTCTGTCCTTGGTAGTTTTCCCCGTCTTGAGAGGTTCAGTTTTGATCTTATCAGCATATTTAGTCACGATATCTTCCTTTTCAGTGAGCGTCTTGGGCTTGGGGTTGGTGGTTCCAGAGTTTCCAGACTTCCCTGAGCTTATGTGTTCATATTCGTCATCACTACTGTCGCTACTAGAGTACTCTAGCGCGTTGTCTCTCATCATATCGACTTTTTCAGCTTCCATCTCTATATTCCAATAAAAGTCACTCTAATTTTGAAGGCCCTCATCTTGAATTTTTTTCCCTGGTGGATTGATCTTCAAAAAAGGGTACAACTAATTATTCAATTATCAGAAGAATGTCAACAATAGGCTTGATAAATAGATTGCTTCCACAAGTAAGTGTGAGACAGAAGCTCTCATTTTGTTCTTGATTGAGTATTGTCGAGTACTAACATGTTTTTTAAAGAAATTCTTTGGTGTGATTCCATTGTATATTGGAGTTGAAATCATATTGGGGATTGCTATTTTCAACAAAGCTGGTGGAGCTTATGGCTTTTTATCCATTGTGACAGGTCATCCTATCAATTTCCTTCAATGGCTTTACAACATCTTATCTATCCTAGTGTTGCCCTTTTATTTAAGTACTTTGACCAATTTGCATGAGTGTAAGTTACCTAGAAATGTCAGAAAAGTGTCCTTGTCAACTATGATATACATTATAGACACATTTGTTGGCGTTTTTTACACCCTTTACTTTCTTTATTTTTGGTTTGACAATGAAGATAAGTCGAATGGCAAGAGAGCAAATGTTCCCGAGGCTTCCGTAGCGGGCCAATCTGCTTCCCAGTCTAGAGAATTGTTTTTCACCCACAGCACTACTTTGGTGGTTACAGTATTGAGATTCTACTTTAATCTTGTCTTCTTATCATTCGCCAAATCATTATTAAAGGTGACAAACGAAATCAACTCGAATGAAGAAAATGTAATGTTCGATTCTGGAATCGTGGGAAAAGTCCAACAATTCATTTATAAAATGGAGGTCCAATCTAAGAAAACCTTACTCTCGTGGTTCCCATAAAAAAAACCACACCTACTTTAGCATTTGCAATCCTTTCTTCTACTACTTAGTTTTTTAATACATTTTCAATTCCTACTTTCGCATTATAAATGTATGTATTCAGGAGTCAGTAAACCAGTTAGTAATGGGACAAACAGGCAGCACTCCACTGGAAGCAGGCAATAAGAAGCATGAATTCTCTAGAGAGGAGTTTATCCGGTACTTTAAGATAGTAAGTGCCTTGGGGTTGAAAGGTGGTTTGGACATCAAGAACTCACAAGTAACCTTGCAAGAATTTACTCAATTGCTAACAGGAGAAAATGAGGACTTACCTGAGAGGGCAAAGCAATTGATAGAATTACTATTCCATGGATGTCAGAAGCTCGGTGACTTCCCTTTCCAAGGCTCATCAGAAACAGATGGGGCTTCCATCTTTACAGATTCCTTGATTGCTAGTTTATCACTTTTGACAAACCAACATGGGCATTTGGTGGATATTGACTATTCATTTATATGCTTCATGTTAATAGCTAAGCTGAAAGATGCATCAGGGAATTCAATTCTTGACGAGAAACAACACTCTGAGTTTATCACATTCCCAGCAGAAATCAACAATTCCATCAACTTGGAATCAGCCACAGAAATCGAAATAGCAAAAGCTATAGATTGGAACAAGTCATTTATTTACTTTTCAACGATCAAAAGAGACAAGTACCAGATCAAAAATTCCGATTTTATTAACCTTGTCATATTGTTTCTCCTATTAGGAAGCAATGATAAATTGAGCCAGTGGGAGACATACGAAAGCTACGCAATTTCTCTAATAAGAAATATCGACATTAACTTGACAAAGGCAAATTCGGTCAATTCGTTCATTTCCTATGATCAGTACAAGGCATTTTCAACGGAATTCTTTCCGAAATTTAATGAAAGCTTCAAAGATGTGTTTTCTAGGTTTATAACCAAAAGGAAACCAGAACTCAAAAGCAAATTCAAACCAAGTAAATTGGTCAATAGTGCATTTGTATCCACAGTGTCATTTGTTCTAAAGAATGTCAGCACGGCATCTGTCACATCCAACAGTTTGATAAAACTTTACTCTGGGTCAGAATCAGGATTCTCCCTCAGATCCCTTGAACTGAAGATCTTCAAATGGATGGCACCTACTCTTTTTATAGTCAATGGGAGAAGACTCAAGAAAAAGACTATAGAAACAAACAAGAGGTATGAATCCTTGAACTTACTATACCCCAAGTTCTTTAAGAACTATCTGGAAAGCTTGCAAGAATGGCAAAATGAGAACGACAAGATAACGTACGTGGTGTATGTGAGTTCACCATGGCGCATGTCCAATAAGACTAATTTCGGAGACTCATCTAATGTTATCATGTGTTTGCAACCAAAGCTTGATTACTATAAATCCCGAAAAGCAGAACTGATTTACTTTAACAACTTGGGTCTAGGTATTGGTTTTGGAAATAGTCAACCTATTGTCAAGAATACACTCAAAAGACTCTTGCCAGGAAATGTGTCTTTAACCGTTGATCCCAACTTGGAGTTTTCGATTTTTAGACATTTGGTGTCTCCAACTACTGAGTCGGTCCTCTCATATTTTGACCAATCCCACTCGTGTAGGAATGACTTTGAAGACAGATTTATGATATCAGATTTGGAAGTGTGGGGTGTAGGTACAGATAAAGAGCTCGAGGAACAGATGAAGAATTGGGAATGGGAAGAGAAGCAAGCGGAGGCTAGAAGATCGGTAAATTTAAAGAACATGGGCGAGGAGAGAGCATTTCTCGAGATGGTTGGCCTTGTTGGAAATCACAATGGTGGATCAGTTTAAGTAAACTATTTGTATTTTTATAGTAAAAGACGGTTTTGTTTTTGCGATGCTCTTCGCTATATTTTTTTTTTGAGTGAAAATTACCATATCAGATATATTAGTAGAGTCAAGATGTCTAAGGAAACCGAGAAAAAGGAGGTTACTTCGGATGCTAGATTCAAGTCCGTTCACAATGATCCCAGATTTAAGTTACCTTCTTTGAAGCAGTTCAAGGTGAAGGTTGATGAACGTTTCAGTAAGAAGGAATTAAAGAAGTTGAACTCGAGTTACAATGGAAAGAAGGTGAAGATTGATAGATACGGTAGAAAGTTGGATCAAGCCAAGGAAAATGTTCTTGGTAAGTTCTACGAGCATGAGAGTGATGAAGAAGAGGAGGGTAAAGAAGAAGAAGAAGAAGAAGAGGAAGAAGAAGAGAGTGGAGAAGAGAGTGGAGAAGAGAGTGGAGAAGAAGAAGCTGTCGTTAAAGCAGTAAGGACAGGTGACAGTAGCTCGGATGAAGAGACCTTAGTTGAATCTAAAACTAAGACCTTTGATAGAGCAAGAGGGGAGGGTCCAGAATCTGGATCGTCTTCTGATTCCGACTCCGATTCTGATTCTGACTCTTCGGTCAATTTTGAGGAAGAGGAAGAATCTGACATTGAATTGGAGCAATCGAAACCTGAAGAGGGTGATCCATCCAGTACATTTGCAGTTGTCAACTTGGACTGGGATAACGTCAAGGCTGTTGATTTGATGGCCACCTTTTTATCATTTGTTCCTAAGTCAGGAAAGATTGCATCTGTGACCATCTACCCATCCGAATATGGGAAGGAACAGATGCAAAAGGAAGAAATCGAGGGTCCACCAAGAGAGTTATTTGCTAAGAAAAAGAAGAAGACTGACGTGGAGTCCGATCTGGACTCTGAAGATGAATTAGACGTCAACAACCCTGCTGCTTTAGAAAAGGCAGCTCGTAAGTTATACGAAGAAGATGACGGTGAAGAAGATTATGACAGCAAGGCCTTACGTCGTTATCAATTACAGAGATTAAGATACTATTATGCTGTGGTAAAGTGTGATTCCGTGGCGACTTCGAAGAATATTTACGACAATTGTGATGGAACTGAATTCGAATCCACTGCAAACATTTTTGATTTGAGATATGTCCCAGAAGAAATGGAGTTTGAAGAAGAAGATGCCAAAGACACCTGTACAAAGATCCCCTCTACTTACAAACCCAACTCCACATTTGTGACCGATGCATTACAACACTCCAAGGTTAAGTTGACCTGGGATGAGACACCAAAGGAAAGATTACAGTTTTCTGCCAGACAATTTTCTCAAAAGGAAATCGACGACATGGACTTTAAGGCATATTTGGCTTCTGATAGCGAAGAAAGTGACAATGAAGAAAACGCAAAGGATAAATACAAAAGTTTGTTAGGATCCAGTGCCTCCAAGTTTGGAAAAGAAAAACAAGATGAAGAAGAAGATGAAGTGGACATGGAAATTACTTTTAACCCTGGTTTGGCCGATGGCAGTGCTCCACAGGAACCATTCCAAGTGGAAGTTCAAGAAACTTCGATCCAGGCCTACAAGCGTAAGGAAAAGGAACGTCGTAAGGAGAGAATGTCCAAGTTTAAGGATAGAAAGGCTGAAGAAAAGGAATCCAAGGAATCCAAGGAATCCAAGGAAACCGAAAAGACTTCCAAGAACAAGAAGAACAAGAACAACAAGAACAACAAAAAGGACATGCCAATTGATGAAAAAACCAAGGCTGAATTGGAGTTGATCATGATGGATGAGCCTGATAAGACTGAAAAGGACCATGAGCATTTCAACATGAAGGATGTGATCAAGGCAGAGAAACAGAACAAGAGAAAGGGCAAGAAGGGCAAGAAGAATATTGACACAGAAATGACACAAGACAACTTCAAGCCTGACTTGAACGATCCTCGTTTCAATGAGATCTTCGAAAACCACGACTATGCAATCGATCCAACCAATACTGAGTTTAAAAAGACCGATACGATGAACCAGATCTTACAAGAGAGGTCCAAGAGAAAGAGAAGCGACGGAAAGAAAGATGGGAACAAGAGAAGCAAAACCAACGATGTTGCAAGTAACGACCTCGATTCTTTAGTCCACAAGTTAAAGAATAAAAAATAGTTAAGCTTCAACCGTTTAGATAGATTATAAATAGTTTAATTTGGCATAGAAGTCTCGAAGTGAGTGAATGTGTTAATATTTTGGGTTCGTGTAACTAAAACCCCCAACAAACACACAGAACAAAACCCCGAGCTAGGCCAGCCTCCCCGTTGATGGGCATGATTAGGGGTTCAGTTACAAAACATTATGTGTGTCGTTTCACCTATTAATGCCGTTACATCAGTACTAATGGGGCTTCCCAGGGAACTGTTTGCGGTAGTTAGTTGCATAGTCAGTTGCATGGTCAGTTGCATGATGTGTGACTCAGTGCATGGCTAGTTGCATTGTTAATTACATACTAAGTTGCATAGTTGTGGTAAATAAGAAAATTTTGGTCACCGTGGGTTTGTGCTGCGATGATCTGGTGGTAGAGTCAGATCAGATAAACGACATATGATGATAAGCTTTTTGTAGAATGGATTTGGGGGGCGTCCGAGGCTGGCGAAAGCCGCCTTGCTGGCCTGCATTTCCTCATTCTTCTGGAACATAAAAAATTCCCCCCCAACCTTCCCTGTTGGAGTCACAATAACTCGCATTCTCCTATTCGAATGTGATTTGATGCTTCTAAATGCGAGTAAATGTAAATAAAAGTGGGTTTCTGTGGTCCACAAAAAGTATGTAGTTAGATGGACGGCCCTGAAGCTGCATCATTTTCCATAGCAATGGGCTTCACGAGCAATGTATGGTGCCCGATACAACGTCTCTGTGTCTCAGATGGAAATGTATATAAATGAGACGATATCCGGTGTTTTTTGAGATGATGTTGATAGAAGAAGTTGAATCACACAGAGCAGAATGAACGGGGTCAAGTCGTTGATCTCGAAGTTCGAGGATAGTAGGATCCAAGAGCAGCCGAGCAGACCGCCTATGCGGGGCAACCTCAGCAAAAACATCTTTTTTAGCCCGAATGCTAATGTCTTCGGCTTAGTTCCGAGGTCAAGTCGGGATGCCTTGAGTCTGACTGGTCAGAATGAGATCACCAGAGTGTTGAGGGGTAATGACGCCCTCAGAAGAAACGAGACCGAGAGTACTCACAAGGAAATTCGCAAAGGTATTGGTAACACTAGGAATGATATTAGTAATATTACTAGCAAGCCGACTACCGATAACACCGAAACCCCCGACAACTCTACTGATGACATTATCGATGATAGCTACAGCGAAAGCTCCAGCAACATCACCACTAAACTTGTAGTGGCTAAACCATCCGATAACATCACTCAATCAGATCTCCAGAGTTCCCTTTTACCATCTCTTATCCCAATTTCCTCTGAATTGCCTAAGCCTCGGCCATCCCTTCATGAGGCAGAAGCATCCAATCATCTTGAACGGAATGCCCTGCTCTCAAATGAGGATAGCCAAGATCAGTACTATAGAAAGAGGAAAAGTATCCTGACCCCAACTACTGCGAGCGTGCCATTTTTTCCATTTAATCCTAACACAGATACCAATGATTGTGGCCCTTTAGGCTTGGATGGTGAAAACAACCCATTTTCTCCATCCAACAACAACAGGGTTACTGAAGTAATTGATAAACAACTTTCTGAGAAGCATCTGAAGAATTCTGTTCAATCTGTCGAAACTGTTGAAGGTGGCATTATTGAAGAATCCTCTAGACTCTCAGACGACTTAAATAACGATGAAATTGATGAAATTGATCTAATTAAGCCATTGGATGAAAGAACACCCAAGTCCCATCCAAATTTGATACCCGAGACCCAAAAACCGTCTAATGATGTTGATATGTTACCTTTCGACCTTTTCAAACTTCAAGACGAAAGAAGGGACTCTACTCTTTCAGAGTTTACTCAGATTTCAAGACTGTCCAGTATCAGCGGAGTCTTTCCAAGAAACTCATTCAAGGTAACCTCACGTAGATATATTACACCAACTGAAGAAGAATTTAGAAACTATACTATGGAACACAACAAATCTTTCAGTGAAGAAAGTTCAAATGAAAGAAACAAAACAATCCAAGTGTACACTAATATTCCAAAATATGAACTCACTACCCCAGTACGCCAGTCAAAGTCATTTAACTTTTCGAGGCACAATCTGCTTGATACCCCCCCTCCAAGACATATTAACAGTATTAAAAAATACAAAATTAGTAACCCTTCAGCCCCTGCGCCAAGGATCTTGGAAAACCAGTTGGAAAGTCCTGCAAACATCAAGACTTCAATCCAGTATGCCATTGAAGGTGGCTTGGATATTCCATTTGAAAGCCCAAACCAAGAGCGGAGTTCAAGGAACAAATCTAAAGATCGTAAATTTGATCCTACAGACAGTCTTAGATCTACTGATACAGGTGAGTATTCTAGAACGATCAGCTCAGAGGAGGAGATTTTTGAAACTTCTCCTCATTTGGGTACTCCAAACTCTCCAACTGAAGAGCAAAATTTCAAGGCATTTTTCCAGTTGTACTCATCAGAACAGGCCATTCCGGAAGTTGAAGAAAATAGGGAAGACGGCACTGATGACACTTTTATTGATAAAAAAATACCCCAAAATAAAGAAGACATACTTCTTCCACCAATTGAAATCAAGCTGGGTTCAACTTCTGTGGATCCATTGTACTTCCCCCAAGTTCGTTCCGATGAAGAACGCTTACCGAGACTGAAGGGGTTTTCGTTCTCTTCAAGGGAGACAAAACTCGAAAGGTCCGATTTAGCTACTTCGTCTAAACATGGTGACGCATATAGTGAGTTATCTAGAACCCAAAAGAAAGGCGGAAAGGGGATTAAGTTGTTGAAGAAACTTTTTAGCAGGTCTGAAAGAGAACAAGCTCCAAAGAATGAAATGCACTCACTTGAACCTATTCTTAGCGAGTCTTATGGAGTGGCTCCAAAGTTTAAGTTGCCCAATCATGGAGGAGGATTCTTGGGAAGAAGCCAAGGTTCTTTAAGGGGACGTTCTAAGAACAATAAAAGAATCAGTAAGGATATGATTGGCAGGCCAGAATTAATCCCTACAACAGGGAAAGGAGACTTTATTCCAACTAGAGCTTCTCCATCTCACGGAAATTGGAATCAGCCAAAAACAGAGTCTCTAAACTACTCAAGCATCCCATTTCCTACGGACGTTGTAGAAACGAAGGCTAGCAGTTCTAGGGGTTCGAGTTGGGATTGTAGTACTACCTACAGTGACACAAATCAAGGGCCCCACAGCTATCGTGCATTTTTGAATCCAGGTACCCAAAGGCACTCTTCTATAGCTACAAGAAATACGGAAAGGACCCCAAGTGTTCACCGGAATTCTTTAGTAGCTTCGAGAGTTGGCTCTTATTCTCAGGCAGACTCGTCTAGACGGAGTCTGATTCAAGAGAGGAGATATTCATACTTGAGTAGCTTGAATAGTAAACTTCAGGATAAAACACAATTGTATTTGAATAGCTTGAATAATGGACCAGATGCACCAAGCAAGGGTAAGACAACAAATGATGACAAGAAAAGGGGTTCTCAAACTACAGAAAAATCATGGGGTACAGGAAAGGATACCGAACTGATTTCTGAATTTGAGAGCTTCATAGATGATTCTTTCATGGGTTGATACTTCACCTTTTTTTTTTTTTTTTTTTTTTTTGAATATTAAAATATATGTTTTTGGGGAC